>SNQJ01S0068689.1:0-23213 GCA_010110895.2 Picea sitchensis | reverse complement strand
ATTATATATATATATATATATATATATATATATATATATATGAAGGAGAAAGGAAGAGAAGAGAAAGTCTCTCAAACACTGAGAGGAAATAGTAATCTTACTTTGTACTTTCTAAACTAAGAAGACATTGTGATGAAGTAATTATGCAACTATGTGAATGTTTGTTTTGAGAAAGAGTTAATATTATGGTTGAGACCCAAGTTTCTCGTATGAGTGTCACGGTGCAAGTATGCCCACTTCCAACACCAGAAGTGTGCAGATGGGCCCATTAAGGCCAAATCTCAGGAGAAACAATGTAAGGTGTGAACAAAGACCACTCAAGATGGCAGAGACCCTAAACTTTTGAAGAATGAAGCTCAGGAGAGATAGTGTAAAAATTACATAGAGTAGGTGCATTAAGTGCACAAGAGATCTTTTAAAGTCCAGAGCTTAGGAGGGAAATGCAAGTGAGCGTTGGATTTCACTTCATATAAGTGACAAGCTCAGGAGAAAAAGTGTGTGCAGGGTTTCAATTGGGGACTAAAGGAGTGTAAAAAATCCCTTGTTTAAGAACTGGTGGATAAGATATGATCATGAGGAGTCAAAATCCCCACAAATTCTAGATCATACTGGAGGAGCGCACCCATTAATCCCTGAATCCTTCGGACTTATTCAATTTGGCACAATTAAGGTTTTGTATTAAGTGATCCCCAAAGTCCGAAGTCACAGAGTGAATCTACATCGTATATTAGTGGGTGAATGTGAGTCGTTGTCTCCTCAAGGGGTTCGATGACTCAGTAAGTTTGAGTCATAACTGACTAAGGGCTAAGAAACCCTGAATCTCTGAAGTCCCAGAGTAAAGGATAGTCATGGATCTAGTGACAAATGAGGATAATTAGATATCTAAGCCTTCATCCTTCGAAATTTCGATAGTTTGGCACTACGGCGAAAATTAGTCATAACAATTATGGACTAAGCAACCCTGAAGTCCTGAAGTTCGGAATAAATCTTGATTGTTCGTTGTTGGGTACACATGTCCGTAGATTTCCGAGTATTAGGTATTTGGCTATCCAGAAGGTTATGGGTGAAATTTTCTTTAGTGTGGAAAGTCCCAAGGTCCCAAAGCCTAGAGTCAATCCTGACCATTCCTTGATGGTGAACGTGAACCGTATATCTCCGCACTTCACCAATTCAGTGTTTGGGATTTCAGGAGTTTGGTGGTGATTAGGAGCGAGAATCCCCAAAGCCTGGAGTTCCAGAGTTGATCACGGTCATCAGTTGTAAGAGGAGTGTGGATCGTTGATCCTTGAACTCTTCGGGAGTTTGGAAATCCATGTGTATTGGTTCAAAGTTGAAAGGTGCGGAGAAACTCTGAAGCCCAGAGTTCTGGAGTGGATCTCTATCGTAGATTCTCGTGTGAGGAGGAATCATGTCAGCCATCCGATTAAAGTCATAACCAATGACGAAGGAAGGTGGAAGGTAGGGTAGAACCCACATCTGTCGGTCAACCTTGAATTAAGACTGAGTTCGGTCAGTAACACTCTAGGTGAAAGGAAGTGTTGGAGTTGAAGAAAACTACAGAGCGTCGAAGTCTCAAAGCTCCGAATAGCTCCTTTTTGGGTCAACACTAGGTCCTAGACCACGATCACATGCATAACTGTCAAGGAAAAAAAGGGTTAACACTTATGGTTAAAAATGCAAGTCAAACTCAGAAAAGAAAAAGAAAAAGGCAGCGTACCAACGGGTTCTAAATTCTTAGATTCACATCTTGATAGGGGCCCTACGATTTTTCCCAAAAAATTGGATTTAAACAGAGACTCCACACTACTAATAAATTTGTATTTATCAACAAATTCAACAGATAATCCACGAGGTAATTTCATATTTAAACAAAATTCAACGGGGATCCACCATACAAAAAAATAGAATTGTCATAAGATTTAACAGGAAATCTATGATACGAAAATTGGGATCTAGAATACAATTCAACAGAGATCCCACCATATGAATTGATTTAGAATTAAATGAAATTCAATAGAGAACTCACAATACAAATTTAGGAACTAAATCCTTAATTTACCAGCGAACAATACACTATTAGATTTATTTAAAAATAATCTCAACTAAAAGATTTGTTCATAAGAACTTCAAATATGGATAAAATACAATTTTTAAAAACATAGACCCTACACAATGTTGAGGAAAAGGTATAGAGCACCTTACTCAATCATTTTCAGATCTTACCAAGCTAAGGCAAGATAGTTGGGAATGTCACCTGAGGTTTATAGCCTTAAAGCAAAAAGACAATCACTTAATCCGCAGGTATTAAGTACAAAGGACTAAGGTTGGTTTGTTTTATATTTATATGTAATTGTGCGAAAATGAAATAAACTTAAACAGAAATGACATAAGTGTGTACATGGAGATAAAAGAAAAAAAATGAACTGGATCATCAAAATACATATGTGAGACCAAAATCAGAAAATTGATTTTTGTATTGATTTCATTCTGATATATAAGACTAAATTCTCTTTACAAACCCCTGTGAGGGTAGGGACCAAAGTCAGAATATGAATCCTCCGATGGGAACCATACAAAAAGACTCTATCAATAAAAGAAAACTGAAGCTAAAGATCTAGATCATCTTGCCACAAAATGTTGTCACTTGACTCTGCAAAATATTATTTATCAAACTTAAAATTTAATTTATAAATAGACAAGAACACACAGACTATCAAAGATAAATCATACACCTTTAAAACAAGCTGTTGAAATATATGGTTCAATTTTGAATCTTGTTTCCTTCAATAAGACCCTGTTTTCATCAAGATGGTTAAGCCTTCTAGTAAACTCAGAATGAATGAAAGATGAAAGTATCTCACTAGTATAGAGAAAACCTTATGGTTGAAGTTCTCCTTCTAATTTTTCCTACTTTGTCTCTTCATTTCATTGAGATTTTATTCCTTCTCAATAAGTTATGGTAGTTCAACTACCTTTCTTTAGTTAATCCTAATTATGTTAACTAATCAGTCGAGAAAAATAATAATAATATATATTAATAAGGGTCTAATTAAATAATAACTAAATAGGTGGGACCCCTTGTGACTTCCATTTATTTCTTTTAATAATCATCAAACATGAAAAATAAAAACCCAATCATTTGATTCAAATATCCTCCTTGTAACTCTCGTTCCCATATTTATGGTCAAATATTTTAATATCATCAAAATATAATATGCCCATATCCAAAAATAGTATTATATCCATGTTGTCCAAAAACAACTGCCTAAATATATGCTTGTTTTCCAAAACATTGTCAAAGTGAAAAGATTGTCCTCAAAATAGAAAATAGCATTAATAATCATTAAAAAACATATTTACTGTGAGAGGCATTTGGCCTCCTTTCACTGTTGTCCTCTTTTGATCTTTCTGTTACATCCTTAGGCTGATTGGAACCTTGAGGTTGGACTGCACTAATAACGTGAGAACAATCATCTTTAAGATGAAGACGTGAAGACACAAATTTGGAGGACTCTTTGGATGACTTGGAGGGAGTGGCCACTCATTTTCCTTTATCTTTCTCAGGCTTGGGAACATAAAATTTTATCCTCTTAATAGCATGAGAAGATTTCACTAGTGAGACAACATGATCATCTTGGGGATTTTTATTTTTTGGCGGTGGAGGAGGGGGTAATGGAAAAGACACAATAGGCCAACTGTGGTGACAAGAAGTAGGTTGATGGAAAATCTCTTTCCAACCATCATTGGAGGGAAGTTTTGGTTGCATAGACACATGAGGGGGAACATGAATACCAAAAACATTTGATTTGGTTGGAAGGGGGGTCTTTCAGGTCAGGGCTAGAGGATCCCATGGCCAACTAGGTTGAAGAGCCCAGCTTGAAAGAGTTGATTTAATTATTGTGGATTAGCATCAAAATGTATTGAAAATCGTGGCCTTCTATGGCCCCTCTTTCAATTTCCTCTGCCTCTATTGAAACCTATGCCATTGTTGCCCCTGCTAAAGAAGCTCATCCTAAAGAAATATTTCAACATGTCATGAAAACTCTAAACAGTCCATGAATCAATACTCTACCTAAATAAAATCAAAAGGTTGGCTCTATTATTCACCACAGAAGCACATGCAATCCATCCATCAACTTCTTAAAACTCAACAATCAATTTCCATTTGAACATGGAGTGGTAGGGCTATTGGGAAGATGAGGGGCTTATAATGTGCGAAAAATGGTAGCATGGATGGGAAACTTCCAACGAGTATTGTTCAAGTAAATGCAAACATAACAGAAACTGTATACATGCCCAACTTTTAAACACCAGTCATTAGCTTAGTCTTTTATCTTTCGCTATTAATCCTTTCTTTTTTCAAAATGAATTTAAATTTCATAATAATAGAACAGGGAATGCTTTAAATGTATTTGGGAAGGAGAGGGGGATATAATTAGTGAAAAAATGGTGTAATGAAAGGGAAAAACAATTATTGTTCTATTATATGCAATGATATCCAAAAAATTCCATCACCATCAATAAAATAATTGCCAAAATTTGTCTTTGTTTAGTAAGTCAAATCCAACACACAGTTGTTTTCATATCATCCAATATAAAACCCCAGGAAAGTTCCAGGACTATGAATTGTACAAATTTCCACTTCCTTTTCTTTTTATCAGCAAATATTTTAAGAAAGATTGTTAACAGAGACATTCAACACAATTAAAACCAGACTACATCAAATGTGCATGGGAGGCTGAGAATTGGACCTAATCCATTGACCTTTCACCATACAGTTCTTGTATCACAACTTTAATACTTACTGTGTAAACAGACTAGGTTCGAAACCCATGTGCAACTGGTGCTCATTTATTTTAACATTATACGGTTTTCAAAATCGACCAAAACCATTGTGGGTAATCAACCAACGAACCAAGATTTAATGCAAATAACAAATCCTCCCACTGTCAGGTTAATCGCTAGCATACATCAAGACCATAGTTTGAAACTCGTAATTTCCATACATTAATAGAAGGACCGAGGTCTGGGCGAACACAAAGGTGAAACCTTCACAAAGGATTTGTACCAAAAAAAACATTTAACCATCTCTTAACACAGACTTTCCACAAACCTCTCATGGCGGTCGTAAGGAAAATATATTCCCCAAACAGTTAAAAAATAATTTGAAGGAGCTACAAGTCTTCCAAAGATTGAGTACTAGCGTTAAGCAAAAGAACTTGTTCTTTTGTTTCACAGGGAAAATGAAACCCTTGAATTCTAATGAATGAAGATGAGTGAAACCCAAAAAACTTGCCATAAAGTTGCCAACATTCATAGAACATAAGAAATATACTTTTTGTAAATAAAGCAATAACACAACCTGAAGAGAAAGGAGTTTCAAACACTATCATCAACTTGAAACACTTGAATTCCAATAGGGAGAACCTCCACTTTAAATGTCATTACATAGTTGATACCCACATGCATTCATTTAAACTTCGGAAAAACAAAATCTGTAAGAAAATATAAGAGACAAAATTATGATTTTATTATGAGCGGAGATATATTTCATGGATGGAGCAGTAAGATCTATCATACATGTATGTAGAATTCCAAGAAAACTACAAGCACGACTATTCTTTCCAAGGCCGAGAAAAATGGAGGAAGCATTAGCCAAATCAATCAACCAAATGCAAACTAAGTGAGGGTGGTGACCTCGAGGTAGGGTTAGAGAGATGTGCAGTTGTTGTACATTGTATCTTACATTAATTCCATCAACCATATCCCAGTACAAGCACACCCAATACCTCCAACGCACAATCCACTATATTTTCCAAATAACAATTCAATACAAAGTCAAATTTGCCACCTTACATAAACCCCTAATTTTTATGTGTGTGATTAACACTTAGCACTAAATACATCTTATGTCCCACATTCCTTGCTAGGGAAGCTTTGCCACCTTATAAAACTTATCCAATGTCCATGATAATAACAAGAACATAAGAAATGGATATGCCATAACTATATATAGCCCATGCTTGGAGTTTAAATCAACAAGTCAAATTATATGTGTAGAAAAATAAACCAAGATGCTCATTAAAAAAAACATTCCCTTTCCTTTTTTTTTAAATTAAATTTCCATGAAACTCCATCATTCATCCAGAAAGCGATTTCGAATTTCAAATTGTCGAGTCATCTTGCAAGGTAGTCATGAGTGCAATCAAATAAAAGTGTCTTTCGTTATTATTCACATAATAGGGTCACACCTATTTAGTATATTATTAAATATTTATAATTAATAAGGCATTGCAACCCATTTGCATGCAGGGTCCATGTTGCGCTTTTGGGATGTCAACACACAATATCAATTCGAGTTTTACAAGAGGATCAAGCCACCTGAAAATAGAGTTCGGAAATGCTTGAAATTACAATGAAATTTTGAAAATTGTAAGAACCCTTAATATTATTTGTTTGACAACAATTGTAACATATTGAAATTAAGACTTTCTATTGATTCTACAGTGGCCATGCCAAATCTAACATACTAATATACTCATACTACAAATAAATGCAGAATATAAAAATACTGAGACCAAATTGGGTTGTGTAATTAATTTTCCCTTCAAAGTCTTGTGCTCCTTCCTTACTTTCGTTTGCTAATCACAGAGACTTCACCGGTACCTCCCAGTCAATTCTAGGGGTACTCTTCTTCCCCCTTTATCCCCCCAAGTTGCAAAGGGGTCAAGCACAAAACCAAAACACAATAGCTTCCTAGCTTGCCTCACAAGGAAGAGCCTCCACTTTTTTCACAAGCTTGGAGTCACAACTCTCACAAGTAAAACACAGTCAATCAAAATTCGATAGCATAACAGTGCTCAAGGTCTGATCCCCTTTTCCCTTCTACATCATTTGTTTTATAGAAATTTTCCTCATCGACACTTGTCCTCATGCACAAATATTTAACTTTTTAATTTAAATTTATTATTATTCACCCACATACTTGTCATACTCTCACCTAGTTGCACAAGTAATTACCAGATTTTATTTTATTTAAAAAAGGTAAAATCCCTCACATTTCCCAATGTGTTCCTATTTTCGCTCTTAGTTGTCCCTTTGTTCCCCAAAATCGCATTTAATGTGTGTCTCCTAACTAGATCTTAGTTAGAGTTGGATTAGGAGTCTTCTTCTAGTTAGACTAGTGATAGATTGACTCAATATTCTATTCTATGTACACCCATTCTCTCAAGTTATTATTTCTTTCTAATTAAAAAACTCTTTTTATTAATTTCATGCACACCTGCGCATTTTATCAAACCTTTGGATTTTACTTACTTTTTCCTAGAATTTGATTTATCTCAAATCTTTAACTCATGTCATAATTCATTTAGTCCTTTTATTTAAATTTAGATTTAGATTTAGTCTCAAACTTAGTCTTAGACTTAGGCTTAGACTTTTGTTAGGATTTATAATTAATAATATATTGTTTAATTAATTATTCGAATCCAACAAGGTCTAATCATTCCAATTTTTTCTTGGCCACCTATGTTTATTGACTCAAGTTTCGCACAATGTGGTGTTCCCTTCAATATACACCGCCGTTGCTCCAAAGGGTGCCACTTGAATTTGACTTATTTTGGAAGTTTCTCGTTATACGGGAGTCAATACTCCATTTGGTCGACCTTGTGAGAGAATAAGGGATTCCGAGGAATAAGGGTTTTCCTTATTGCGTACCCCATAGAATCTTCATGAGTGAATGTCTAGGTCTTCCCCTCCATGACATGCGTGGACCACTCAAACTAAGATGTCGTTAATCTATAGTTTGAGCACCCACGACAAGAATGCTAGTAGGTTGTGACAGGATGTTGCCACACCTCTCCCTCAATGTCTAGTTTCCGTGCATTTCCCTTTACTCATATGTGAGTCATGTTAGCAAGCATCATCAAGTCGCATCCCGACAAAAACAATGTCAATAATCCATATATATAAATCATGTTCAAATCAATCATACATCACATGTGCATAAAATGGAATACTCAAATAAATACAATCCACTCCATGACTTAGTTTGGAGTCTAAGGAAGTTCATTGATCCCATCAACATCCATAACCTATCATGTGTCATGCATACTTTCGGGATGACTCATCAAAATCATATACCAATATATATACTTCAAATTACAAAGATCACAACACATCATCATCATCATCATCATGTATAATCAAAATCAAAAATGAAATCACAATGTGTACCATAATCGGATCACTTACACACAAGTGTCCTCAAAGAGTAATTCAATAAAGTGTGCTCAGTAGAGAGGAATGTTACATTGGCTAGCAGTAAATGAAATTAGAAACCCGCACGTGGAAAAGGTCTCATGGAAATTATCATTATTTATTTGCATACCATGATTATACTACATGACTTTGTTAAGGATATTTAGACACTTAGGAGTTAAGTGATGAATCTACTTGGTCTATTGTGTGGATTGGGTAAAGTGTGATTCAGTGTGTTTCTTTAGTATGTATTAGTATGCATTTGGTTAGGAAATCCGGCCGGTCACGATATGTTCCGACATAGAGTGATCGGCCGGTTCATACTCTCCTTGATCTTAACGACCATTGATCCATGACTTAACAAATTAACACCCGATTGGTCCATAACATCTATTTAAAGAGCATTGAGTTTCATTTTTCCGATGATTGATTGTGAAAAAACTCTCTTGTAAAATCTCTTTGCCAATCTTTTCTTTGCATAATAAAGCTGCTCCAAATTGTGCGTTGGATGGGGTTGGATGTTTCCTTGTAGGGGTTTACCATGTGAAAACATCGATGTGTTGATCTTTGATCTGGATTTGTGAGTGGAACTGCGAAGTTTTTCTTCCCTCTAATAGAATACTTGTGACATCCTAACATGGTATCGAGCCTCTTTGAAGACCCTCTCCTGTTGAAGATCGAGATCATAGGCGAGTTGACTCATATCCCACTTTTTCATTTATGTACATTTTAGAGGATTGTTCCATTGCATCGGGAGCGCTCGTTTTAGATATGAACGTTTTTTGTTTCACTCGAAAAGATTTGCATTTCTCAAGATATGACCATTTCAGTTATATCCGGAGGTATAAAGCTTGAAAATGCATTTTTAAATTTTGCGAGTAGTATTTTGGTTTGTTTTAGGTTTGTTTTATTTATTTCCATGTTTCTCTTTTTTAGATGCATTTTGATGCACTTTTCTCCAGCCTGTCGATCTGAAAAATCAAGCTGATAGGAAAAGGTGCATCTTTTCCTATTTGTTTCTGATTTTCCGAGATCTAATCCTTGTTGTCTTCGAGAAGCAAAATGTTTTCTTGTGTGAAAAAAGTTTTTTAGCATGCTCTCCAAGGCCATCTTCAATAGCAAAACGGCAATGTCTTCAATGGCGGTAGTAACAACAACAATCCTCTACGAACATTACATGTATTTTGCTAGATCATTTGGTTAAAATTTGCCTTACTAAGTAAGAGGTCTTGAGTTCAAGTCTCTCTTTTGTTACCTTTTTGAAGAAGTTCATGCTAAAATTGTAAAGTGTATTTCATTTCAGTATAAAAGTGAATCACTATAAGTGGCTTTAATATTTTATTTTTAAAAGTTATTTTATTTTGCATGCAAATTTTCTATTATAAAGTAACTTCATTGTAAGCGATCCCCACTTCTCTTTATAAAAATTGGGTCACTTCATAAAGTAACTTACACAATCACATGGTCATTTGGTTCTGGAGTTATGCCTTTTTTTAAAGGGCATAACTCTAACATGAAGATACGTTTTTAGTGTGGTTTTTTTAAAACCGCTTAACTTTTCGAGATATTTCCATCGGATCATTAGGTTCAGTTTTTAAATCCACATTATCTGCATATTTAATATGGATTCTACAAGTATTGTCTTGCTTACCAACAAAACTACTTCAATGGAAATCTCATATGGAAGGTTTATTAAGAAATAAAGGAAACGTACCAGTTACCTTGGGAAAGGAAAAAAAAGCCTGCTTGATGTTGTTAAGAAAGCCAAGTGGGATAATATGAATGAAAAAGCACGTGGACTAATCCCGGATTTTCATCTCTCACAGTTTAAGGTACCACCTTCAAGATATTGATATTACAAAGAAGCTTGGGACATGATTGAATGTGTTTGGTAAACTCAATATTATTCAAGAACAATAGTTAGAAAATCAAATCTTGACCTTGAGTCCAAATGATTCTTCTTGCCTTACTTGAGACCCCTATCTATCTAGGTTTAAAACACTCATAATTTTATGTGAAGAATGTAAGATAAATATGGAAGAAGAACGTTGCATCTATTATTCTTTTTAAGGTAGGTAGTCCATATTTTGTGTTTGTATCTGCCTTTTATGCCATGTGAGGGAGGCTCTAGGGGAAGAAGCTTATGAAAACCAGGTCTTGAGTCCTTTGTGCTTCTTTGATTGAGGAAGATAGCTTGTACAATTTGGAGTGTTAATACTATGAGGTCCCTCCAACAAAGCCTTAAGCAGAAAGATAAACCCAAGAGTATCCAAACAACAACCTGCTTCAACAACAAACAACATAAGGGTCCCAAACACCACTTGCTTAGGCAGCTTTAAGCTCTAGGTGACAAAGGGAGCAAAAATAAAAGTAAAAGAATACTAACAGACATTGCAACTTTTTGATAAATATGGTCATGATGAGTCCAAATGTTTCAAGAAGATGGCGGCTTTAGGTGAAGAAGCGCAACATGGGTATTGATTCTACTTCTTCTTCTCAAGAACATACGTTTTTATTTAGGACACCCTTCAATTCAAATTCTACTACTTCTTCTTTGATAGGTGGCTTATTGATTGAGGCATCTTGTCCTTACATGGCTAGGACTAAGCCATATTTTCTGCTCTAAATAGATGTAACACCAAGAAAATATTTGTTAGTGATAATATATCTCTTAGTGTGGGATGTTTGGAGCAGGTTCAAGTAGATAATGGTGCATTTCCAGCTGGTGTATTATGTGTTCAAGTCTTTCTTGTAATACCTTCTGTCATTATATCAAATCAATCATTCAAGTGAAGGAAAAACGTTGAGTTTCACCCTCACTGGTTGTAATCAGGATCTAAGAAATATCCCTAAGCATGTTTCTTACCATGGAATTGCTAATGTACCAAGTTTGTTTCAGTTTTGTTTGGAATTCATACTTTTCATCGGTTTTGTTGCTCACTAAGTGGCTTGACGACTTGTATGTGGTTTGGTCATTATTATCGCTCATTGCACCAACTATGTAATCGCCAGATGGTGGTGGTCTTCCTCTTTGTTTCATGCATAGATGGTGTTTGTGCGATTGTTCTCGACAAACATCATCGGGCGTTTGACAAAGCGTGCCCCTCTTGTGCGCCTCCCGAGATCCTTGCAACTTGTTCCCGCGATTGATTTGTGGTCAGTTTTTCTCCTTCTTTTTCTAGGTGCAGTATTTCTTAACTTTCATTGGTGCCTTTTCCAGACGTGCCCAGGACTTTACTTCCAAAACCAGAGTGAAGTTTGCCGACAAAGTTTTTTGACTCCTACAAGGCCCTTGTAGAAAGAATACGGACATCAAATTCAGGTTTAAGAGCAGATAATGGAGCAAATATGAACAATAATTTTTGCAACCTACGCACAACAGAGATCCAGTAAAACACATTGTTCCATATACCACAACAAAATGGTGCTAGGAGAAGGCAGTACATTAAAAGAAATGGCTAGTATGATCCAATCTAGGGATTAAGTCTAAAGCATTGGTCGGAAGCCATGGTGATACCAAATTTACATAGTAAATCGTACTCCCACAAGGCTCTTAAAAATATAACCAGGAAGGAAGCTTGGACTAAAATTAAACCAGGATGTAAGTCACTTACGTGTATTTGGAAGTATAGCATGGGCTCACATTCACGATGAGAGAAAGGAAAGAATTGCGACCTAAAAGTGAGAGATGCTATATATTTGTTGGTTGCATTCTAAGATGTCAAGGTTCTGAACTTCCTTCAATCACATTGTAATGAAATTATTATTAGAAGATGTTGAGATTTGATGAAATCTCTTGGCACCTGAGGAGCCCTAATTGATTATTGCTTTGCCGACCCTCACAGGAGGCCATCATGACATTTGTTCTTCTTATGATATGGACTTTCTTCTTAGGATGATGATGAGTGAGATGAAAATCCCTCCACTGCTTTACCCTCCTCAGGATGGAGTCCTTTGAACGCATTACCCGGCACCAACTCCTTGCTTCCTAGATGGGTTTGTTCAACCACGAGAAAGTTGGTGATCTTGTGGGTGTCCTTCAAATCAATACATGGACACATTCACAATTCCAGTGAGCCTCTTCTCTTTTGAAACCAGGTTTGAGGAAACTCATGATCAGGGCTTATTTAGAAGCTGGGAGGTCATCAGTTAGGGACTACAACTTCAGCCAGATAGAGAGTATTATCTAAGTTCTTTAATGGCAAAGCAAATGCAGGATCTTGTACCCCTTCCAAAGGATGAAAACTTGTTATAATAAGTACAGGTCTACAGAACTAAAGTATACATCGGATGAGTGTTGAAGAGACATAGGAGCTTGGTTTGGATTTCAGGCTTTCTAAGTTGAAGAATTGACTATATTGAAACCTTTGCCTATAGAAAAATGAATTACGCATCGCACTTGTTCCCTTGTTGTCTGACATAAATGGGGGGTCCATCAAGTGGATGTTAAATTTACCTTCTTGCATGGAGATTTTCAAGAGAAATCTACATGGAACAACCTCCTAGCTATATTCATAGCGGCTCTGTTTGCTTGCTTTCAAAGCCCTCTTTATGGTCTCAAGTAAAACTCAGAGGCAGTATGCAGAAATGAATTAGCTTTCTTATTGTCACTTCAATTCTAGTGCCATTGATCTAATATCTGCCCCAAAGAGTAGGAGTCCATATATAATGTTTGTGCTATGTTGTTGTTTTATCCCTTGTGGTAGTGAAACAAACTTTTAAACCATGTGAGAAACAGCCAAGAGAGAAATTTGAAATGATAGACTTTTTTTTTTTTTTTTTTTTTTTTTTTTTTTTTTTTTTTTTTTTTTTTTCTTTCCTATTTTAAGTATGCTTGTGACCTTCTTTCATGCTTTCACATGGATGATTGTAAACCAAGCACTTCTCCCTTCCGGTGTAGGTCAAGCTTTCTTCCACTATACTTCTCACAAAAAAAAAAGTTGATGTATTGTGAATGCGTCCGCCTCTTTCTCAGAAAGCCTCTGCCAGCCTCCGGGTGCCGCGGATCGGACAACACCTTCGAGAATGAATGGCTCTTTTGATTCTCACTAGAATCTTTGTTTAAAACCAATTCAGGAGTCCCTCCTTTCCCACATCAAACTTCTCACATTATGCACGGATGTCTCTTTAGGCCAAAATTCCGGTTTAGGACTCATGATCTAGTGTTTAAGAGAACCTCAACCTTCTCGATCCCCCAATATCCGATATCCCAAAATGTAGTGGCTGTGGCGGTTTAGTCCCATTAGCTAAACTTTGGTCCATCATCCCCACTATTTCCTCGATCATGGGTTCCAAGTCTTTCTGATTCGGAGTTTTCGAATGATGAAATGCATGGACCCCTTGTCCTCGGGATTCCCGATCCTGGTCGCAGTTTCCCAAAATGGTCACCCTTTAGGTATTTTCCTTGAGGCCCTATAGATTGTTGCCGTCCCTAGAGATGGGGCGGTCCTACCAGTATAGCGGTTTGAGAACTAAAAATTATTGGAGTTCTTTCCTGCAGACTCGAAGTTTTGATTCCCGACCTCTATAGCTAGCACCAAAATGGCGTCAATCGGCCCCACCGGAGTTACCACCATAGGAGGTTTAGGACTTGTGAGTTACGGCGAAATGTGTGTACCTCACGATAGCCCGGAAGGATTGTGGCCAGAATAAAATGTCGATAACCGATCCACCGGTATCCCCAGCAGATGGGCGTTCTCGATCATTCGATTTTGTGAAGTCAAATGTATCAATGTCCTCTGTCAACCAGAACCGAAAATCCGACATACCGAAATGCGGCGGGCTCTTGATTAATAAGCCACTGTCTCAACTACTTGGACGGTCGATTCGATTAGAGTTTACCCCTGCGATTCCACGATGTTTATAGTTTCTCTATAAACTACAAAACCACAGTAGCAAAATCTGGGCCAGGTGCTGATCTCATACGTATTGCTGGATAGATGATTACAAATCAGATCGGGGTTTCCACACTATAGTGACCGATCTCATCCTCAGACTCACGAATTCGGTGAAGTTAGATATCCAGGCATGGCAGGGACCTGCGCGAGATTTAACCCTCGGCAGCTCCATTTCAGATCTCTGGTGGCGGAACTGGTGAGGAATTAGCGGCTCCACGATCTCGAGCTTAGAAACTCGAAACAGCAGTAACCTCAACATTTCTCTATGCTCCGGTCTCAGGATGGTTGGTTTGCCATCTCCTACAAATAAATTTGATGTTAGGTCTCTTCCATGACTTAGCATGCATTTGAATCAACTGGGGAGATTCTTTCTACTACTTCGATGCTTTCAGAATATCTGCATGCATTTGCGGAAACCCTCAATCAATTGATTGTTGAACTCCTTTAACTTTGTGCACTCGCCGTGACAAATCCTTCAATAGCTTGGTTTCAAACCACGGATTCCAAGCTTGATGCGTACACGATGCGCGACTCTATCACCTAAGCGCACCTTTGGGGAATGAGAACAAAGCTAATCCTCGATCTGGGAGACAAACCTTAAACCCTTTTGTTAGCACTCGCTGGAAAATTAAAGCAAGCTCTCCTTCAGAACCCTCGTACAGGATAGGCTCCAATTGAAACTCATTTCCCTAACTCTCTCTCAAACTTCAGACATTTAACAAGAAATCATCATACATAGCATAAAAGAAAGTAATATATAACGGAAAGAGTAAATTTATGAACATACCATTCAACATACGCTGAAGTAACTTCTAGCTGTATGAATCTGAATTAAGACTTCTTATATCTCATGCATGGGTGCTTCCAATTCTGATTTCCTCTGTTTCCAAACTGTGTCTCTCTCTTCTTGCTGCCGGTATTTCTTTACTACTACATCTCGTTATCCTCCTTCTATATTTAATTTTCCAGTAGGGTGTCTATATCCATTTTCCTCCTGCAAAACATCAACACCCCAGAATTCAAAGCTACTACTAACATAAATGCCTTCTACTTACTATGAATGAGGAAAGGTAAGCTCCAAGGGTCCTTTACAATATATAAATTACACTCTTCCTTAACTGTATCACGTTACGTTTGGTTGCATTTATCTTTAGGGTTTAAATAATTTATCGTAATGTCTAAAATGTGTTGGTAAGCACCTTTACGCTGTGACATTGGTATACATAATGATGCCATATCTTGTCGGTTCAAGTTGTCCTCTTATGCTTATTTCCCATACCCCTTGATATTTCCTTTTGTTGTATGTCTTGTTGCCGATATATGACACCCATGAAAGCCATTGGAAGCGGCTAGGATACTTGATTTATGTTGTTGGTAGTTAGGTTTAGGGATACATTCTACGGAGTTCGGGGGACTCCTTTATTGGTTGGTTTCAACGATTTTGATTCAGTTAGTAGGTGACCACGATGATCGAAAGTCTACTAGGGTTAGTTTTCATTTGGTTAGGGACTTGTCGCGGAGCTGTAAGAAACAACAGACTATTTCACTCTTAGGTGAAGTAGAGTCTGCGGCGGTAGGTGAATTCAAGTCAAAGATCGCTGTGGCTTCAATGAATCCTTTTAGAGTTTGGATTCCGACAACAACATATGACCAACCTCTGGTGCGATAATCATAGTTCCATAAATCTCGCCAAACACCCAGTTCAACACTAGCGCAACAAACACATCGATCTACACATGCACTTCATTATAAAGCTCATTCATGATCAAGGTGTGAAGTGCTCTTTTCCCTACTAAAGATCAAGTTGCAAACATTTTGCAAATTCTCTTCCCAGTGAAGTTTTCCAAACTTGATCTATGTTAGGGTTGGGGATTGTCATTAAGGGGATAGGCTCTAATGCGCCTCCTTCCGTCATCCTATTGTGTCACTATTAGCAAGTATGATCTAACCAGTTGTTCTTAAGGGGAGGTGTTATGATATTTAGAGACTTAGGAATTAGTAAGATCTACTTGGTCTATTAGGTTGGTAAAAGTGTGATTTCTAGTGTGTTTCTTTAGTATGCATTTGTAGTTAGGAAATGTGGCGATCACGATATATTTCCCAACAAGTGATCCAAGCGTTCATACTCTCCTCGATCTTAATAGCCATTGATCTATGGCTTAACTTTCGATTAGTCCATGATCTCTATTTTAAAGAGCATGGAGGGTCATTCATGATGTCCGATTGTGAAAACTCTCTTGTAAAATCTCTTTGTAATCACTTTTATTTTCATTAATAAAGCGCTTCAAAGTGGCGTTGGGAGTGCGTGGATGTTTTCCCGTGGGGAGTTTACACCAAGTGAAAGTATCCCGGTGTGTTGATATTTGAGGGTCATTTGTCGATGATCGATTGTGAGAAACTCTCTTGTAAAATCTCTTTGTAATCTTTTTATTTTCATTAATAAACTGCTCCAAGTGGCCGCGTTGGCTGGGGTCGTGGATGTTTCCCCGTAGGGGTTTTACCAAGTGAAAACATCAGTGTGTTGATATTTGATCTAGTTATGTGAGTGGTTACTGAAGGTGTTCATCCTCTGTTGGAATACGTGTGTTGTCAAACAACTTTACATACATTACATAAAAAAAAATGGACATCAATCATGATGGCATGAGGCCCTTCACGCCAACAAGTTGATCTTATTCTTCATCCATAGCCTTAAAATTTACCTGTGTTGATCATCTTAGATCCTATGTCGATATCCAATTGTTCTTTTCAGGTCCAATTCGGATCACAAGACTATTCTCCAAGAGGTGCACACAAGTAATCCATGATGAAAAATAAGAGAAAATAGTTATAGAAGTGATTCTCCACAAGTGTAATTTATGATTTTCTAAGAGGGATGTGATATCCTTCTTATATGAGGCAAACCTAGCGCTTTAAACCCTCAAAGCCCCTAAAATTATAAAATATCATTGATACAAGTTGAATAGGTCATGGTCGACCCCCAAAATAGCCTCAAACATAATT
This sequence comes from Picea sitchensis, assembly GCA_010110895.2. Taxonomy (NCBI): domain Eukaryota; kingdom Viridiplantae; phylum Streptophyta; class Pinopsida; order Pinales; family Pinaceae; genus Picea; species Picea sitchensis. The sequence goes on along the minus strand of SNQJ01S0068689.1, from coordinate 6,054 downwards.
AGAACATGCCAATGCACTAAAATGTTCCCTCAAAAGTGACATGTGTGAGTGTAAGATGCCACAATGAGGTTGAAATCATGTTATATAAGGGTGCAAGAGCCTCCAAAGACCACATCTCATCATCAAAAGGTGCAAAGCATGGTGAAAAGTCACACCTCCTCATCAAAGGTCACATCTCATCGTCTAAGGACACCAACTCATCATCAAAATGGATGTCATCATGGTAGTTCATCCCCTCCATCATCAAATCATCATATTGCATGGAATCATCATCAATATGCTTAATGCACAAGGTGAAAAACCAACATCCAAGGTGAAAGAAGGGTTCAACATCCCTCCCAAGGGGTGTCCAATCATCTTCAAGTGCAACATCCTCAAATCAAACCCTAACATGCTCGAGGGTGCATTGTCCAAGGTGAGGAGCTTGCTTCCCATCTGACCATATCTGCAATATCTGAGCTCATATGTCCAACGTCTAAGGTCCAATAGGTGTGGAAAGGTTTTTCGAAGCATGCCAAGTCATCAAAGGACCCAATGCTCTATTTCAAGTGTGTAATTTCCTTTGAAAAGTACATAGCATCCCAGGTATCATCATAAAAACACTCTCCAAAGGACCATGCCAAGGTGCATAGTGATAGAACAAAGTCCAAAGAATCAAATAAAACCAACAACTATAAGATATAAGAGCCATTAGAATCATACAAAGTAAGCCGCCACTTAATAGAAAATCCATGTAAATCCATTCACAGTAGGTATCTTCTCCAAACTTCACATTAGCTCAAGACTTTATGAAATTTGACAAGTTTAGGTATGGGACGACCATCAAAAGACCCTATTAGGTGTTTCAATACCTAGGTAGAGAGATAGTTTCGAGAAAACTATCAAAGTGTAAGTATAGTGAATGAAGTGGCATGGGATTTACTTCATGGTTATGGAGTCATTGACATGCATGGTAATTGTGCTCCGTCCATCTCTATGAGCACCTTTGTAGAGGAAGCACTTGTTGCTTGAGATACCCTTTCCTCAGAAGTGTGTGTATTCCAAACCCCTTTCATGCCTTTTGATATTATTTTATTACTTTTGCAAGTACCCTTTTCAGGTTTCAAGCATTCATTGTTTTTCTTACTGGGATTAAGTCCTTTTAATTGATATGCATTCAATGCATTAGGACCAGGGGTTATTGCCTCATAGCGAGGGGGTAGAGCGCAAGATTACCTTGAGATTTTGACTTGGTCATTCATCATCCCATTACTTATTTTGTATTTTATATCATTCTTACTTTTTTATTCATTTTTTTCTAGCAGCTGCATGAACCTTAGCATTCTATCCCTTCTTCTCATAGGTGAATGAACCATGGGCCATTTTGGTGTACATGTAACAACAATTAAAAATATATTAGTACACTATGGAAGGCCCCATGATGAAAAGTGTTAAGTAAGAAAGGGAGCAGTACATTACGCCTATCAAGGCCTCTCAGTAGTACCTTTGTTCCCCAAGCGTGACAACACTGGACTAAGACACAAATGATGGCCACCAAGGTAAAACAAGGAAAAAATAATAACTTCTAATCTCATGATCCATTATCCAACTTCAACCCATGATCCTCACCTAAATTCCTAATGCAGTAAATGTGAGAATTTATATGAAAAAATGACAAGTGTACCTCATGTGTGTTCTACCACCATCATCAAATGAACCATGTTGATTAAGTGAAATAATTTGAGTTGGATGAGGGAGGGAGGCATCTGAGGTGTTTTTGTCTATGGAGAATAATGATCATCATCATCATCATCAGAATCATTGTCTTCACTGCAGGCCATGATACATGATCTCCTCTAGTTACCCTAAGTGAGAAGGGGTAATAGGTTTTAAAGGGTTTCTAATGTGCTTTTGAATTATTTTTTCTTATTTATAATATTTGGACATATTTTTCTTCCTACATTAGTAAAGAAACAATTTAGTGCATATACTTAGAACCCCACAACAAAAAATCTATGAGCAAAAATTATATTGCAAATATCATATCATTATAAAACATATATTTTTCCATTGTGTCCTCATCCCTCACTTCCTACAAACAAGTTCATGACCAAATAAATTCATGCATTTATACAAACAATAGACATGATATTGAAATGAAATCTCAATATATAGAAGTGGAAATCCAAATTCCTTGATCATTCAATTAAGTTGCAATTATTTCTTTGGTTTTTTGCCTAGTTTGCAATGTGGTGTTTTTACTCTCATGGAACTATAGATTTTTCATGGATATATTGTGGAACTTATGCCCTCACGATGTCGAGTTGTAGGCCTCATAGATTTTGCAATATGATCTCCTTTTGAATAGGATTTGTAGAGCTTCTCTTTTGTAACTTTAAATTGTGGTTTCAATCAATGCTACAACTTGGATTAGAAATATTCAAGCACTCCCATAGATTACTTTGGCTTGTTGGGATATTAGACATTAGGAGGTTTCTCAAAACCAAGTTGGTTTGATGCACTAGTTATATGTTCTTTTAGTGTGTTTCTAATGTATGTTTTTGTATTTTAGTGATCTAATTGTCATCGTTATATCTTGTACCTAGGTGATTTGATGATCCTCTTAGGGATATTCAATATTAGGAGGTTGTTGAAAACCAACTTGGTTTGATGCACTAGTCATATGTGCATTTAGTGTGTTTCTTAAGTATGGTTTTGTATTTAAGTGATCTAATCGTCATTGTTATATGGTGTACCTAGGTGATTTGATTATCCTCTTATGCTTGATTATATTAACACTTGATATGTCTCATTTCATTGCAGTGATGCATGATCTCTATTTATATATCATCTAGGGTCATTTGTTTTTACTGCATTGGTATGATGTTGCATTACGAAGAGTATAATGATGGGTTGTAAGCCCTTCTTGAGAAGTGATACAACTTTTCTATTGCTCCATGGATGTTTCTCTATCTGAGGATTTTACCACGTAAATGTTGGTTTATTGATCTTCCATGTGTATGAGTTATGTATCTATGGTGTTCATTCTTTGGTTTCTTACTTGTGATTTCTCAACATGGTAGGAAAGGGCTCATGAGGTTAACACATGTTTTGTTCAAATATTGAGGTAGCTTGTGACAATTACATAGGGTCTTTCAAGTTCATGGAGAAGTTATTGTTTCGTCGGTATTATTGGCCCTAGCAGACATTGAGTATTAGAAGAGCCTTAGAGTCGTTCGTCTATTTATAGAATATTCATACCTTTAGAGCCCCTATTATTATCTCTTAAATATATAATATTGCTATTCATTTTTGGAAAAATACATGCATTGTGGATAAATATTAACCATTCAATTAAGTATAGAACATTTTTTATAGTTAGATCTACATTTCAATTTTGTTGAAATAGGTATTTGTTTGCCTTAGACCTAAATATTTCACTCAAGCTAGTGGTGGTTGTCCATTTTAAAAGGGGTAAAATATGTTGGTTTATTAATTTTTCGATTTGATATCTTTTTGGCCACTTCTTCATTTTTAGTGACATTTTTCTTGGTCTTATGATGGGATTGTTGCTTTCTGAATAAACGCTTGTGTGCATGAGACTCTATAAGGCTTAATATGGCCTCATGTGGTATTGACATCATTGTTTTCTATCCATTTTTCTAGTGGCTTTCTAACTATTTTTGATGTTTTTTTGTAGGGTTTGTGTAGTGTTTCGGAGCTTCCTTTTTATTGTGTTTTTGGTGGTCTTGAGGTGGGGGGGTTCACGAGGTCTCCACTAAATCAACCTAGGGAATCGTACATGTGTTCGTGAGATACTAAATAATATCTCTAACTTTAGTAGATATTGATAAATATGTCCCAAAATCCTTTTGTTGAACTCCCCTCTCAATACATCTTTTCAATTAAAAAAAACCTATATTTTCACTAGATATCACCTATTTTTACCAAATACCCATTTTTATAACCCCCAATACCTATAAACGCCCCCATACCCCACACACCCTCCCTAATACCTACAATATATTAACTCTACTTTTCACAATTTTAAAACATACCTTTATGAATGAAAATGATAAGATATTGGTCAACAAGGTGAATCCCCTGTGGGGTGGGGGGTGCTCTTCTTAGTGGGACTTGTTTAATGTGGCCCCTCTCTTCTTTTATGATGGGATGTTGATTTCTTGGTACTTATTTTTTTGGGGGTATGTGATCTCCTCCCCCGATCCTTGTTTTTTTGGAGACCCGCATCCTCCATGTGAGTTCCTCCCACCCTTCGCCTCAGTGATTGTGGTAGCCCCTTGACTGTCAATGGTTTCTCAAGACAACACTTCCATCATAGTCAACCATTGCCACTCTTGTGGACCGTGCTTTGGAGACTACGAGGTTAGGGGCATTACCTTGACAGTGGTTACCTTCTTTAAAACAAAGTGCAATGATCATGGCATGCATCAATGTTTATTACATGGATATTCCACCTTGGTAATGGCATTACCCTCCTTTGGGGACCTTTCCACCCACATAGAACAAATACCTAAAAACAAAATGCTAGATTTTACCTCAGTTTCTCTTGAATCTGGTTCCCCACAATAATTTTGCATTCAAGTATAAGTTGCAACAAGTTAGAGAGATGGCATAGCAATAGAGGAAGAGTGGAGGCACATGATAGTTTTCTAGTAACCAATGAGGATGCATGCAAGAATTGACCTTTAGTTATTTCCAATTCAAGAGTTATTTTTCTAAATTTAGTTTGGTTTTGTCATAATTAGTAATTTCGAGAATTAGATAGAGGAGGAATTGATCCCAAGAGTAGGGTGAGGGCACATTGCATGAGGTTACCTATTGTAAAATTTGGCACAATTATTTGGGTGCTTAGCTCATGCATTCCATCCACGTTGAGAATTCCTACCTAGGGGCCTAAAATAGGTCAAGTCTCATTGGAAACCTTATGCCTAATTCTATATATAGGTAGATAGGGTCCCCTCTGTGTGATCAATATTTTCAGTTTATCAATAAGAGTGTGTGCAATGTTTTCCTTTTTTTGAGTTAATTAAGAAAAATAGAAATGATTTTGTGTGTGCTTCAAGTTCTTTCATATTGTTGTTTATACCTTGTATTTAGCATATGTGTATTCAAATCTAGTAGTGGAAGCATTTTTAAGAGTTCCTTAAGTTTTTAAGGTTTTCTAGGTTTAATAATTGTAGGTTTGATCACCATGTACTAAAATTTTAACATACTATTAGAACATTTTTTATGAAACCTTGTAAGAATTTGTGTATCGATAATAGTGTTTCTACCTAGGATAGAGAGTTTTTGGAAGGGTTTAGGGGTGGGATGCTTGAGATATGTGCTTGAGAAAAAAACTATGGAAACATGATAGGTTTTTTTAGGTTACTAATGTGTTTGGTTTAGGTTTGTTCTCGAAGATGCAATAATGACTAGGCTTGGTCTCTGAGAATTTCACATGTTGGAGGGAACTTCTACTTTCATACCTTGGAAGTGTAGGCTACATAATATCTTGGAGGAGTTTGATATTTCAAGTTTCACAGAGACTAAGATTGAAGAACCTACCAATCTCTTGTATCTGGCATAATTTGAAAAAAAATGTGTCCAAGGAAAAGTGAGTCATCCTTTACTTGGCGAAGGATCATTTGATCCCTCACATCATTGGGAAGACAACTAGTAAGGAGAGGTTTGATTCTCTAGTCACTCTATATTAGAGTGAGAACATTGATTAGAAGATTCTTATGAGGAATAAACTCAGAGCCACATGGATGACCAAGTAAGATATTGTAGTTATTTATTTGATGAATATTACCAAACACCGTGATCAACTTGTAGAAGTTGGAGAAAAGGTCAAGAGTAAAGATTTAATACCCATAGATTTGAATGGGTTTCCATCTTATTGGAAACCTTTTGTTCGAGGTGTATGTGTCCAATATAATCTTCCCACCTTTCTAGAATATATGGGATGATTTCATGCAAGAAGAGATGATATTGGAGACAGTTGCAAGTATAAAGGGGAAAGAGAAAAATCTAGATATCATTAGTATCATGAAGAAGGGCATCCAGAAA
>SNQJ01S0068688.1:0-18244 GCA_010110895.2 Picea sitchensis | reverse complement strand
TACCACAAAATTTTAGTGTGTCAAACCTGAGCTACCTGCACGTTTGTTTGGAAAGCATTTTATTTTTATTTTTGACCATAGTAGTTCTGTTAGATGAACCAGCGCAGCAATGGCAACGAGTATATTTTTATTGGCAGTTTCTGTGTTTTTTTCAATAGCGCATTCTTCCTTGTCCTTCCACCACGGTTTTGAATGGAGATTTGCACTAAGTAAGGTCCTGCAGTAAAACTTGAGCTGCCTGCACGTTTGTTGGGAAAGCGTTTTATTTTTATTTTTGTTTGACCATAGTAGACCCATTAGAAGGACCAGCGCAACAATGGCAGCAATTATTCTTTTTTATTGGCCATTCCTGAGTTTTATTCAATAGCGCATTCTTCGTTGTCCTTCCGCCACGATTTTGATGCCCTTACTCCCATAGCGAGTGGTAGGGTATGGGTTTTAGCCATTGTTTCACCCGAAGGAGGCCGCNTTTGTTGGGAAAGCGTTTTATTTTTATTTTTGTTTGACCATAGTAGACCCATTAGAAGGACCAGCGCAACAATGGCAGCAATTATTCTTTTTTATTGGCCATTCCTGAGTTTTATTCAATAGCGCATTCTTCGTTGTCCTTCCACCACGATTTTGATGCCCTTACTCCCATAGCGAGTGGTAGGGTATGGGCTTTAGCCATTGTTTCACCCGAAGGAGGCCACCTCTTGATTTGGCTTTATGATAACCTTCACATCAGCGATTGGTGCACAGTTGAATTTGTGTTCGTTAACCCCCTTCTCCTATGCGTACTCTGACAATTTGTTGACTACCCTTCTCTGCCATTTCACATCCAGGTATTCACAATGCAACCATGCCTCGGCCCAACCCGTTATGTGTCGACTACATAGCCTTTCCTCTGCCTTTCACGTGTTAATTCATCCATAGTCAACCCTTTTCCCATTTGCATTCTTAACAGTTGTGTGAGCAGTCTTCTCCAACTGAATCTGTGTATTAGCCGCCTCAGTTTGCCTCCGATTCTTGGGGCCACGGACCTCTGCCCCTTTCCCTTAATCACCTGCTGACAGCGATTTGATAGCCGCACACAGGTGGTGATAGGGCCGCGAGAAAGGCTGTTCGTGGGAGGCGTTGACGGTGGGTTGGCCGTGCCCTGGCAGCTGTGCATGCTGTGCGTTTAAACCGTCAAATTAAAGTGTATGCCAGAACGAATGGAGCTGTAGTAATTAAAGTTCTGTGGAATTAGATTTATGAAATTCGAGCCAGTTCGGTCAACATTGATGTTTTTAAAATAGAAAATTTGATGCTTCTTATTTTTATGCTGGAATGAGTGGAACTGTAGTACTTAGAAATTGTGATATTTGATATATGTAATCCTTATATGTGTTATATCCATTGATGTTTCTTTTAAAAAACAATATATCCGAGGCTATTTATTTATTAATGCATGAATGCCTGTAAATAGAAGTAGTTAGAGTAATGGTGATATTTAGATTATGTAATCTTGAATGTTCCATCACCATAGATAATTTTTAATTCGAAGTTGTTTATTTTTAATTCAAGAACGATGATGAGTTGTAACAGATAGAGTGGTTGTGATAAATAAAATATTGGGAAGCCTAGTGGGTGAGTGCATTTACTCAAGAAGGGACGTATATATGCGTAATCATTTATTTAAGAAGGGATTTGTGTTAGGTACCCATTTAAAGAAGGACACAATTTATGCCTAGATTATTGTTGTAAGGTATAAGGGTAATGACCTTATGATATAGTGTGTTGAGTCACATAAGAGTATGGTTATTATAATTCAAATCATAGGTAATGTTGAGGTTAGAACATGTCAATGTAATGTGGTGGATAATTAGATTGCTACGTTATGGTGAATTTATGTAATGGCATTGTTATCTTACTGTAATTAATCTACTGTTATTGTAAGATGTAGGGAGAAATTTCATTAAATATATGGTTGGTAATATGTAAAGGTAGTACTTCATTGCAATATAAAACAAAGATCTAAGGTTGGTGTTGATGACTTGACAGGTAATTCATTTGTTATTTTAATAGCAAGTTATTGTAAAATAACATAATGGCCATCGTAATTTATTGTACTTCTATTGAAATTTCATTGTTAGTGACGACACATAAAATGTAAGGTATTGAACTAAGTATCATGAATTATTACGTTGGTGAAAGTGGGTTGAAATTATTTCAATTCACATTAATTTACAATTGGTTGGATACCTCGTCGCTTAATGGAAAACAAATGGAGTAATTGGTCTATGATTAATGTCATTGAGTCTCAATAGTGGTTGGTCGATGTTGGAGTCCTTCTGACTTGCATCTCCTGGAGAGGACGTCGTTGCTCATTTACTTATTGTTGTGCTTGGTTGTGGAAATTTATTTTGCGTGGTATGCTTGTGTCGGGTGGGATGTAGACACCTCCATTTTCCTTAGAACAGTCGCCAGCCCTGAGACCTTAAGTGGTTAAAATTGATGGGAACTTGGGCTTGAGTGTTGATTATGTGTCTTGGAGGTCCTAACCATTGCAGGGTAGGACAGGCGGGCAGTCATTCTTATTTATTGTCGTTTGATCGTCGTTACAATCATGTTGTTACGGTTGTACGTCGTATGTCGTCTTGTAGTGTTCGTATTGCTTGCATCTTGTTCATAGTCGGGTTACTAGTTTCTTCCTGAGCAGTTGGCTAGGAGCCTATCTGACCTTCTCTCTCTCCGAAGCAAAGAACTAAGATTAAATTCCCTGCTTTCCTATGCAGACATAGTAAGATCTACTACTATGGATCCTTCCCTCTATGTTTGTACTGTGCGTAACCCAGTATGTCGTTAAAATGTTTGTGTGGTACACGTTGTGTTTATGGTCATTTATTGCATGCAGATACTTGTCGCACATCCTTGTCGTCTTTTTATGTTCATCATGGTTGCATCTTATTCATCGTCGAATGGCGACACAGAGTTGAATGCGTTGATTGTTTCCTTTGTCCACGCGCGCACACACCTTTAAAAAAAACAAAAAAAATTGCACCTGTTATCAGAGTTGTTGTCGTAACGAGAGGGTCATTACATTGTCACCATATTGGAAATGTCCCACCTCTAAATGTTCTCAATAGCAAGACAGGCTTGAGCAAAATCCTGGAAAATTGAAAACAACACATGCAAAACTCAATGTCACAACTTAAAATTCTGTATAGCAAGAAAGGCCTGAACAAAATCCTGGAAAATTGAAAGCAATACATGAAAAACTCAATATCATTATATTTAATTGATGAATATTGCATTTAATTTTTATAAATAAATCAATACATATACAAGAGTAAACATTCTAATATCCAACTAAATCTCCAATGGCATGCATTCCCAAAATATTCTCCATCAATCTTGTTCAAACAGAAAACTGATGATAGTGATGATGAACACTATATCACAGACATAAACAAAACATGACGTAGACATTCACAACAAGGAATACACAACAACACCCCATCTGACTCCTCTAAATGTTCTCAATAGCAAGAAAGGCTTGAACAAAATCCTAGAAAATTGAAAAACAAATACATGCAAAACTCAATGTCACAACTTAAAATTCTGTATAGCAAGAAAGGCCTGAACAAAATCCTGGAAAATTCAAAACAACACATGAAAACTCAATATTATTATATTTAATTGATGAATATTGCATTTAATTTTTATAAATAAATCAAGACATATACAAGAGTAAACATTCTAATATCCAACTAAATTTCCAATCGCATGCATTCCCAAAATATTCTCCATCAATCTTGTTCAAACAAAAAACTGATGATAGTGATGATGAACACTATATCACGTATTACAAACAAAACATGACGTATATTCAAGCAACAAGGGAATTACCAAATAACAACACCCCATCTTAATAGTAATTGCAAAGATGAAGAATTTATGAAGCATTTCTCATCATCTTGGCAAGATTCCATCCGGTAAGGCACAAGACTGCCTTCATAACAAAAAGATGTTAAACAAAATTCATAGCAAAAACAATATTAAAAGAAATGTCAGGATATAGAAAACAACCTATGCAAAACTCAATCACAATTATCAGAGATTATCATTTATGGATTCCACTGTATGCTCTTCACGTCGCATTTGATTTCCATGAAAAATTTGAATGGAAACATTCATATATTTGGCTAAATTTCTAATGACCTGTATCATGGAAATTAATGGTAAGAGAGAAAAGAATATGTAAAAGAAACTAGAATATGTAAACATTCCAATATCATGGAAATTAAATGGCTAAATTTCTAATGACCTGTATCGTGGAAATTAAAGGTAAGAGAGAAAACAATATGTAAAAGAAACCAGAATATGAAATTAATAGTCTTCATTAACATTACTTAAACAAATAACAAGTTGACACATATTTAACGTAAAATACAATAAAAAAACTCAAACTCAACCACGAGGAATAACGAAACAACTATAACAAAAATTAGGATGAAGAAGAAAACGAATGAGATGATCTTTCAATACGCTTAAGATGAAGAAATTTCTGAGAATATCAATCAATTTTCGAATACATTAAAAATAGATTTTAAAGATAACCATTCCACATGCCAATATTGTTTTCATGAATACATTAAAAATAGCTTTAAAGATAAACATTCCACATTCCAATATTCTTGTAAATTTCTAATGGAATGCATTCAAACAATCAAAATAGAGAAAATAAATCTTAAAAGAAATGGTATGGTTATTGAAAACAATCTCTATTAATAGTATTCAAACAGAGTAAAAGTCAATCACTAACTATACACATGAATATAGAAATATAACTAGGATAAACTAGAATACGCATTCAAAGAAATAAAAATTAACCTACGCAACATACAATCTCCTGATTTGTTGCGAGTGGATTTCATCATCTAAAATCAACAAAATAACTTCCTAAATTTAATTCCAGAAATAAATGAACAACAATTTTTGAATATATGTTTCCATATTCGCTAAATTTCTAATCACATTCGGTCCCAAAAATTAAAATGAAAGACAAAAATAATTTGCGAAAGGAAGTAAGAAAATCTATCGTGAACCTCACCACTGAAACTTAAAAAATTATATAATTAGAACAACATTAAAAGGGAACATACATTCAACAAAATGGGCTACTCGGAATCACAAATATAAAATAACACAAATTATGTATGGTTTCGCTTCTTCAGAATTGAAAAAGAAATGCACCACACGCTCAAACTTCGACAGATACCTTGGAAACTTCAGTGGAACTTCAACATCCAAGGTGAACAATCTCCCATCAAGCTAGAACTTATATATACTCCTCACATCATACCCATGGCATGGTGGCTTGTATCACACGCTACATACACTACTCCACTCCATATCCATTGCTTTTCTCTTTTCTTCTCGGGCTTTTTATTCTTTCTCTAAAGGAAACTTCTTTCACCTTTCTTTATGTAAAGGAAATTTCTCTTATACTCTAAATATCGTACCCATGGCATTGAGGCTTGTATCGTGGCCATACAAATTACTCCACTCATTATCGTCATTTTTCTCATTTCCACCATTATCCGCTATTTTCTCTGCCGCTTTCTTCTTTTCTGTAAGGAAATTCGCTTTTCTTCTTTTCAGATGCTACATACACTACTCCACTCAATATCAGTTGCTTTTCTCTTTTTCTACTTTTTATTTTTATTTTCTTCTTTCTTCTTTCTTTAGAAGGAAAAGTACGTTATATCCATTGTCTTGTCTTTTTCTTCTTTTCTCATTTCTTTAATGGAAAAGAATGCTCTAGAGTCCACCTGTACAGTCTGTTGCCTTGTCTTTTTGTGATTTTGTCTATTTTCTAGTGGTGTAGAAGGTGTTGGGTAGACAGTATAACTTCCACTTGTAAACTATGAGAATTCCACCCACTATTGAAGAGAATTTCTAGTGGTTTAGTAAGTGATTAGCTACAAAACCTATAGTGGTAACGCTACAAAACCAATAGTGACTCATATACAACTTGGGTTCTAAACATGGATAGTTGATAAACAATTTCGTGAGGACTCATATACAACTTGCCTCAACATAGGGATAGTTGATAAACAAGTAGAGATGCATAATAGAGCTGATAAGCAAGGACTGAAAGCCACCTCCATTAATTTCCTCTGCTCCTACTTATTCTTCATCGACTACTGAAGAGAATTAATCCTTTAGTACTTTTTGTGGAACCGATTTCACAAAATTTAGAAACAGATTTAAAGTATAATCTGATGAAACGCTTTCTGAACTTGTAGACATGCATTAGGGTCATGGATCAAAATGATTACTCGCAAGAATCAGATGCAGAATTTGTGGGATATTTTACCCAGGGAGACCTCTGGGACATCTAAGACAAGAACTCGGTGTCTAGGTGACTGGTGTGCCAATTATGTGGATAGTAGCGGAGAAACAATAATTTAGAACTACATTCCATATCTCTCTACTCTTCACCAGGAAGAATTCAAATAGCTCAGTAATTATATTTTCCCCCGCAAGATTCTCCTTATTTCAATTCTATGATTCAAGTCCAGCCAAAAATCTCGCTCGCTTTGAAAAATAAATGCTTCAGGTCAATATTGTGTTTTCAATTGTGAAAATTTGTTCTCATGACCAAGATAATAAAATAATTGCAGGCATATTTCCATCTTTCATTGCTTAAATGTTTTACAAAGTTTTCATCCCTAAACTCAATTTTCCACAAAATTTCATTCCTAGACTCAATTTTCCATTTTCACAAAACAATTAGTGCATATTTCATCTTTCATTGAGAAATATTTCACAAAAATTTCATCCCTAGACTCAACTTTTCACAAAATTAGTCTCAAGACTCAAAATTAGAACCTACGCAAACAAGAATGATCTACCATTAACCTAAATGCAAACCTAATGCGAAATAAGAATGACTACCATAACTTAAAAATGCAAACCTCGCCTCGCTATTAGAAAACAAAAATTTTAAATAACTAGAAATTAGAATAAGCAAAATGAAAGCTGAACCTGCTCTGCTATTAGCAAACAATTCTGAAGAATAATCTACCATAACCTAAAATGCAATGCAAACCTTGTTTTTTCACAAAATTAGTCCCTAGACTTGAAATTTTCAATTTGACTACCAAAACATAGACGGGGCCGATAGAAATTCAAATATGAAACTTTTATACATAAATATATCCATAATTACATAGATTTATGAGCAAATCGCTGGACTAGAAAGGAATCAAAAATGAAAAATTTTGAAAAAAACAAAACAAAGGCCTTGGAAAAGAATGCAGAAAAACACCAAATTTGCAATGTCTTCATCTAGGAAAAAAAAACTCACCTCCATTGGAAACCTCACGACATGATTGAAGACAATATGAAGACCAAATTTAAAGCTTGTAATGTCGTAATGTCAATGAATAAGGGTTTCAAGTGACAATGAATTTGTTGGCAGCTATAAACTGTTCTCCAGCTCCAAAACCTGTCGTTCTAATTTCCACCCAATTAAACAAATTTTAAAACAACGAGCCTCGGTCATCGTGAAAATATGTTGAGGTAAAATATGGATTTTCACTAGGGCTGTAGTCCGCGCAACTAGCAATACACCATTATCCTTTCCCATGGTCCACGCGCCACGCAATATCTGATTACCTTTTCCAAGTGGTAGTGTGTGATGTTACCAATAAATATTGTCACATATTTTGAGATATTTACTTTTCTATTTAATATGTTTGAAGTACAGTGATAGTGTTTCTATTTAATATGTTTGAAGTATAGTGATAGCGTGTTGAAGCATAGTGAAATATGCACGAAATATCAGAAAACACCATGTGAACATGGAGCTCGGTGACTGATATAATATGATATCTTTGGATTCAAAGAGGAATGATATTATAATATTACCATCGAGTCCATTGTAATGAAAAAATAAATATATGTATTGAACCAGACATAATGGTTCAGGCTCATAAAGTTGTGTTAAACAATTTGAGATGGTTTACTGTAACATAGTTTTTGTTTGAAATTTTGAGATTGCTTAATAGTAATTGAGAAAAAAAACAAGAGAATCAAATTTAAGGTAAAGAAAATAACATAAATTTTACGAAAAATTACTTGATTTTACTCTATAACCATAAATTGTAGCCATTTTAACGATAACAACAGAAAAATAAATATCAGATTGAACCGTATTAAATTTGAGGTGGCTGACTGTAACATAGTTTTGGTTTGAAATTTTGAGATTGAGTAATAGTAATTCGAGAAAACAAGAAAATTAAATTGAAGGTAAAGAAAATAAATTCAAATAAATTTATTGAACAAGTTACTTGATTTTACTATAAATCATATATAAATTATAAATTCATTTTCAGAAAGACAATAAAAAAGGAAATGATCTCTTCATACTGAATGGGATATAAAGAGGTATTAATCGGTCACGAAAGTCGTGAGGGACTTGAAATGGTTTTGAAACTCTGTTAACGGATATATCAAATAATGATTTTAATAGTACATCGGAAAAAAAGAACTAAGTTCCAGACATAGATACAACAAAGGTTCAAACCGCATACAATTAAAACTTCCAAATATAGTTACGGAAAAGGTTCAAACTGCATAGACGACAAAAGCAATCTCTAAAGGAGTAAAAACTTTATGGTAACATATATATCAAAAATTATTTTAATAGTACAATGTAATAAAAAGAAATCGCTTAACTTGAAATTTCCGAGAGAAACCTAAGTTCCAGCATATAGATACCGCAAAGGGTTCAAACCACATACACGTATAAGTTCCAAATATGTGGAAGCTATGAAAAGGTTCAAACTGCATACACCACACAAACAATCTCTAAAGGAATAAACTTAGAAAAAGAAAGAAAAAAACATGAAATCTCCCTGGCCTTTACCGTGAGCCATGAACTCTGTGAGGGCGTGAGTCACTCGCATGGTAACAAGGAGATCAACCTCCAACCATAAGAATCTAGAATTAAGCTTGTTGACCTGAATTTGGAAGTCTTGAGGTCGAGGACTACTGGTGTCACCGGTGGCGAGTGTCTCCAGAGTGTCTTCAACTTGTGCGTTTTCCTTACTTCTCTGTGAAATTTTAGCATTTTCCTGCTCCATGGATTGATTCAATCCCCCGTCGCCTATAAAAAGCAGTCCTTTTAAAAGAGGGAGGTAGCCCTCGTAGTTTTTTCAATTTCATCGGAACAGATGCTCTCTCCTTATCCAAATGTCTAAAAGTAAAATAAGCATCTGTAGGCATTAGGTGTGCACCAAGTTGTTGCTTAATGAATGAAACACTATTGAAACCGAATGTAACTAGTTGTGTCCATAAGATTCAAAGTTGTAAAACATTAAGCCACATAGAGCAAGCCTATCATATCCTTTGTCAATCAAACCCGGCGACATGGAGTGATGAATATGATGTGTAGTACAAGTTTTTTTTTATGTTTACGTCAGCCATTGGTATTAGTAATAGTGATGAATATGATGTGTAGTACAAGTTTTTTTAGGTTTACGCTAACCATTAGTATTAGTAATATAGCCTTCAATGCAATCCATTTTCAAATAGGATGAACCCATTGAAATAGGACGTGTATGATACGAGTTGAGTCAACTCAACCATTAAAAAGTAGTACTCATTGCCATTAAACAATTACGCATCTAGAGACTTGTAATTATAACCATTTTTTAAATTTTTAATGTTTATTATTATTATTTTTTCTTAAAAGTTTACATCGAGTAAGCAGGGGAAATTAGTTTAATCAACAATTCCCACCAATCAAAAAATAAAAAATAAATAATTTTAAAATATATTTTTATTTTCCAAAATTCCCATTTAATATAAAATTTATATTTAATATAATATTTTTATTAATTATATTTATTAATTTAAACCTTTTAAATATAATATTTTTATTAGATATATTTATTAATTTAAACCTTCAAACATTTAATGACCTTAACATTGACCTTAACATTTAAGAATTTGAAATATAAAATTATTTCAAAATATATTTTATTTTCCAAAATTCTATTTAATATAAAATTTATATTTAATATAATATTTTTATTAATTATATTTATTAATTTAAATGTTTAAAATATAGCTCGATTTTATTAGTTACATTTATTAATTTTAAATCTTTCTTCAAATATATTTATTAATTTAACCCTTCAAACATTTAATGACCTTTTACATTTATAATTTACATTTACACGAGGGAATCCCTCAAATACCACTACCAAAGCAAAGACTATTTATAATTTACATTTAGGAATAGAAATTATGCCATGTACCTCCTAAAGAAGAGAAATTTTATTAGACAAAATAGCGAATGAGTATGATTTTTGAATCTGGCCCACCAAGACTTTGTGCATGCTCCGAACCCAGGTATTACAATGGTCAATCAATATTGTTTGTGAAAACATTGCTCAATCAATATGCTCGTAAGTAAAAAACATAAATGGCTCAATGTCTTAAGGTGGGAACATGGGCTAAAGTGGCATTAACTAAAAGCACACATACACCAGAGAATCCCTCAAATATCACTACCAAAGGAAAGACTATTTATAATTTACATTTATAGGAGAATCTCAAATACCACTCACCAAAGCACTACTCTCCAAACAATTTATTCCAATCTACACATATCACTCTAATAAATTAAATAAATCAACTATTTAATATCAATAAACAAAACAAAACGTGTGAAACAACTTTGTAAGAAAGAAATACCATACAATCTTGATGAAGTAGTAAACTAGGTATCTACATATTTATGGTTAAAGGTTGGGATTCTAAAATGAGAGTGAAAAATTTTATGAAATTCATGTGGATAGCCTTCACATGAGTCATGTTAAATTATGTTTGGGAGTTTTCCCCATCCCTCAATTTATGGAATTCATGTGGATAGCTTTCACATGAGTCATGTTAAATTGAGGGATGGTGAAAACACTGAAAGACGATTAAAAAAGTAGAGTTTAAGAGAGAGTACACAACACATTTCATTATTTTCATTCTAACAAAAATTCACAAAATTTTGAGAAAAATACATTCTAATTCCTCTAATGCTTCAAATATCATATCTAGGAAAAAGAATATGTAAAAAGAAACTAGAAAACACAGTAGAAACATAGACATATATAGACATATAATTAGAAGAAAAGATAAATAGTTCAAACAAATTATTTGCAATAAAAAACAACTAATGGGAAACTCAATCTCCTCAATTCATCACATTTTGATTTTATAAACAAAAAAACAACATATCTCCAAAGTAAACTTTCTAATATTCTGCTACAATTCCCAACACATGCATCTTGGAAATCTCTAGATTAAACTTTGCAACATTCTGCTACATTTCCTAGCACATATATCTTGGAAATTTTCAAAGGTTGCAACAACTTTTTAAAGAAAACAAATTAGAGGAATCAGAGTCCATAATCCCCTCAACATTGTTGAAATGGAGAATAGAGAACACTTTAGCGGAAACCATACCACACGGACATAGATAAAACTGAACAAAACAACAACAAATCTCCATAGTAAACTTTGCAACATTTCTTGGCACATATATCTTGGAAATTAAAGGTTGCACAAAAGGAAAAAAAAAATTAGAGGAATCAGAGTCCATAAATCCCTCAACATTTCTGAAATGGAGAATAGAGAACAAGTGAGCATAAACCATACCACATGGACATAAATAAACCTGAGCATAGACATGGTATTTGTCATCATCTTTGCAATGTTCCACCTCTAAAAGTTCTTCATAGCAAGAAAGGCTTGAAAAAAATCCTGGAAAATTGAAAACAACACATGCAAACTCAATGTCACAACTTAAAGTTCTGCATAGGAAGAAAGGCTTGAACAAAATAATGGAAAATTGAAAACAATACATGCAAAACTCAATGTCACAACTTAGTGAAATTATCACCTATCAATATCAATATATTTTATTGATGAATAATGCATTTAATTTGTATAAATAAATCAAGACATATACAAGAGTAAACATTCTAATATCCAACAAAGTCTCCAATCGCATGCATTCCCAAAATATTCTCCATCAATCTTGTTCAAATAAAACTGATGATATTGATGATGAACACTATATGACAAACATAAAGAAAACATGATGTAGACATTCACAACAAGGAATACACATCAACACCCCATCTGACTAGTAATTGCAAAGATGAAGAATTTACTAAGCATTTCTCATCATCTTGGCAAGATTCCATCTGTACGTAATAAGATATCTTTATAACAAAAAAAGATGTTAAAACTAAATTCATAGCAAAAAAAATATTAAAAGAAATGCGAGGATATAGAAAACAACCTATGCAAAACTCCATCGCAATTATCAGAGATTATCATTTATAGATTCCACTATATGCTCTTTTCTACATCGATTTATCATGAATAATCAATGTAAACATTCATATATTTGGCTAAATTTCTAATGACCCGTATCATGGAAATTAAAGGTAAGAGAAAAGAATATGTAAAAGAAAACAGAATATGTAAACATTCCAATATTTTGCTAAATTTTTAATGACTCAGATTATGGAAATTAAATGGCTTAATTTCTAATGACTCAGATCATGGAAATTAAAGGTAAGAGAGAAAAGAATATGTAAAAGAAACCTTAATATGAAATTAATAGTCTTCATTAACATTACTCAAACAAATAACAAGTTGGCATGTATTTAACAAAAAGTACAATAAAACCTTCAAACTCAACCATGAGGAATAACAAAACAACTATAACAAAAATTAGGGTGAAGAAGAAAATGCATGAGATGATCTTTCAATACATTTAAGATGAAGAAACTTGAGAATAGCAATCAATTTTCATGAATACATTAAAATAGCTTTAAAGATAATCCATTCCACATTCCAATATTCTTGTAAATTTCTAATGGAATGCATTCAAATAATCAAAACAGAGAAAATAAATCTTTAAAAAGAAATGGTATGGTTTTTGAAAACAATCTCTATTAATAGTATTCAACATAGAAAAAGTCAATCACTAACTATACACATGAATATAGAAATATAACTTGAAGAAACTAGAATAGGCATTCAAAGAAATAAAAATTAACCTACGCAACATATAATCTCCTGATGAAAGTTGATCTCCTGACTCAAACTAAAATCAACAAAATACCTTCCTAAATTTAATTCCAAAAACAAATGAACAACAATTTTTGAATATAAGAATTTCCATATCTGCTAAATTTCTAATCACATTTGTCCCAAAAATTAAATGAAAGAGAAAATAATTTTCAAAAGGAATAAGAAAATCTATCAGAACCTCACCATCAACCTTAAAAAAATTATATGAATTAGAACTGTAAATTACTTTGGGTAAGTGGTTTTACATTCCAAATAAAAGGCTACTGGAATCAAAATATAAAATAACACAAATTAAGTATGGCTTCACTTCTTCAGAATTGAAAAAAGAAATGCACCACAAGTTCAAACTTCAGACAGGATAAATTCGGAAAATTAGTGAACTTCTACATCCAAGTAGGTGCAATATCCTTACTGGTAGAACTTATATTTACTCTCAATATCGTACCCATGTCATTGAGGTTTGTATCACATGCTACATACACTAATCCACTCATTATCAGTTGCTTTTCTCTTTTTCTACTTTTATTCTTTGTCTAAAAGAAATTTCTTTTCTCTTTTCTTCTTTATGTAAAGGAAATTTCTCTTATAATCTCAATATTGTACCCATGGCATTGAGGATTGTATCACACGCTACATACACTACTCCACCCATTATCAATTGCTTCTTTCTTTCTTTTCTTCCACTCATTATCCATTGGTTTTCTCTTTTTCTGCTTTTATGTAAGGAAATTTGCTTTTCTTCCTTTTCTGTAAAGTACCCTCTTTTCCCCGCTTTCCTTTTTCCTCAGAAGGAAATTTCTCTTTTCCTTTTCTCTTTACATGTAAAGGAAAATCATGTTATATCAACATTTTGTCTTCTCTCTCGCTTTTCTTGTTTCTTTAATGGAAAGCATGCACTCTAGTCCACTCAAAGTCCGTTGCCTTATCTTTTTGTGCTTTTGTCTGTTTTCTAATGGTGCAACAGGTGCTGGGTAGACAGTATAACTTACACTTGTAAACTATGAGAATTCATCCACTATTGAAGAGCATTTATAGCGGTTTAGAAAGTGATTAGCTACAAAACCTATAGTGGTAACGCTACAAAACCAATAGTGACTCATATACAACTTGCCTCAACATAGCGATAGCTGATAAACAACTAAGGATGTGGAAGAGAGATGATAATCAAGGATTGAAAGTCACCTCCATTAATTTCCTCTGCACTTGCTTATTCTGCATCGACTACTAAAGAGAATTAAGCCTTCAATACTTTTTGTGGAACAAATTTCACTAAATTTAGAAACAGATTTAAAGTATAATCTGATGAAACATTTTCTAAACTTGTAGACATGCATTAGGGTCATGGATCGGAATGATTATTGGGAAAGATGCAGAATCTATGGGATATACCTCTGGGACATCTATGATGAGAACTCGATGTCTAGGAGACTGGTGTGCCAATTCTGTGGAATATTAGCAGAGAAACAATAATTCAGAACTACATTCCATATCTCTCTACTCTTCAATTGTATAAATTCGTGATACCGTGTAATTATATTTTCGGACTGCTCTGCTTTGCAAAATAAATGCTTGTGTCAATATTGTGTTTTCACTGTAAAATCTGTTTTGTTTATCTGCATAATAAAATAATTAGTGCATACTTCATCTTTCATTGAGAAATGTTTTACAAAATTTCATCCCTAAACTCAATTTTTAACAAAATTTCATCCCTAGACTCAATTTTTCACAAAACTAGTCTCAAGACTCAAGATCTACCATTAACCTAAAATGCTAACCCAAACAAGAATAATCTACCATTAACCTAAAATGCAAACCTAAGCTAACAAGAATGATCTACCATAATCTAAAATGAAAACCTACGCTAACAAGAATGATCCACCATAACTTAAAAGGCAAACCTGCGCTACTATTAGAAAACAAAATTTTTGAATAACTAGAAATTAGATTAAGCAGCATGAAAACTGAACCTGCTCTGCTATTAGCAAACAAACAAATATTTGATAATTCACAATTCTGAAGAATAATCTACCATAATCTAAAATGCAATGCAAACCTGGTTTTTTTTGACAAAATTAGTCCCTAGACTCAAATTTTCAATTTAACTACCAAAGCATAGACGTGGCCGAAAATTTTATACATAAAGATATCCATAATTACGTGGATTTCTGAGCAAATCGCTGGAATAGAAAGGAATCACAAATGAAAATTTGAAAAACAAACAAAGACTAGGAAAGAATGCAGAAAATCACCAAATTTTGCAATGTCTTCATCTAGAAAAAAACTCACCTCCATTGGACACCTCAAAACGTGATTGAAGACAATATGAAGACCAATTTTAAAGCCTGTAATGTCCTAATGTCGATGGATAAGGGTTTCAAGTGACAATGAATTTGTTGGCAGCTAGTTTGCAGCTGGAGAACGATTTATAGCTGCAAAACCTGTTGTTCTACCTTCGCTCAGTTGAAACAAATTTTTAAAAGAACGAGCCTCGGCCATCGTGAAAATCTGTTGATGTAAAATCTGGATTTTCACTAGGCAGCAGTCCACGCACCTAGCAATACCCCATTATCCTTTCCAATGGTCCACGCACCACGCAATATCTGATTACCTTTTCCAAGTGGTAGTGTGATGTTACCAATAAATATTGTCACGTATTTTGAGATATTAACTTTTCTATTTAATGTATAGTGATAGCGTTTCTATTTAATATGTTTGAAGTATAGTGATAGTGTATTGAAGTATAGTGAAATATGCACGAAATATCAGAAAATAGCATGTGAACATGAAGCTCGGTGACTGATATAATATGATATCTTTGTATTCGAAGAGGAATGATATTATAATATTATCATCCAATCCATTGCATTGAAAAATAAATATATGTATTGAACCAGACATAATGCTCCAGGCACATAAAGCTGTGGTAAACAATTTGAGATGGTTGACTGGAACATAGTTTTTGTATGAAATTTTGAGATTGCTTAATAACAATTGAGAAAAAAAACAAATTTAAAAAAAAAACAACTCGAACAATCTATTGAACAAATTACTTGATTTTACTATAAATCATATAAATTATAGTCATTTTCAAAAAGGCAATAAACAAGGAAAAATAAATATCTATATTGAACCAGACATAATGCTCCAGGCCCATAAAGCTGTGTTAAACAATTTGAGATGGTTGACTGGAACATAGTTTTTGTTTGAAATTTTGAGATTGCTTAATAATAATTGAGAAAAAAAAAAATCAAATTGAATGTAAAGAAAGTAAATTCAACAAATTTATTGAACAAGTTACTTGATTTTACTATAAATCATATAAATTATAAAGTCATTTTCAGAAAGGAAATAGAGAAGGAAAAGAGCTCTTCGTACTGAATGGGATATAAAGAGGTATTAATCGTCACTTAAAGTTTGTGGAGACTTGAAAGCTGGCTTGAAAATCAGCGAACCATATACCTGTAAAAATTATTTTAAAGCGGAATAAAAGAACTACTTAACTTGCAATTTCTGGAGAGAAACTAAGTTCTAGACATAGATACGACAAAGGTTCAAACCGCATACAAGACAAGTTCCAAATATAGTTACAACAAAGGTTCAAACCGCATACACGACACAAGCAATCTATAAAGGAGTAAAACTTTATGTTAACATATATATCACAAAATTATTTTAATAGTACAACGGAATAAAAGAACTTCTTAACTTGAAATTTCTAGAGAGAAACTAAGTTCCAGACATATAGATACAAAAAAGGTTCAAACTGCATACATGATAAGTTCCAAATATAGTTATGGCAAAGGTTCAAACTACATACACGACACAAACAATCTCTAAAGGAATAAAACTTTAGAAAAGAAAAGAAAAAACATGAAATCTCCGCTTTACCATGTTTGGCAACTCATGAGGGCTGGAGCCACTCGCCTGGTAACAAGGCGATCAGCCTCCGACCATCATAATCTAGAATTGAGCTTGTTGACATGAATTTGGACGTCTTGAGGTCGAGGACCACTGGTGTCACCTATGGGCGAGGGGTCTCCAGCGAATTTTCTGCCAGTTTTAGGTTGTCACTTTTCCTTACATCTCAGTGAAATTTTAGCATTTCCCTGCTCCACAGATTTAACCACTCTCATTTATAAAACAAATAATCCTCACGCCATAAAAACAAATAACCCACAGAATTCAGCCATTTGCAGCCTATCACAAATTCTTTTAAAAAGAGGGAGGCAAACCCTAGTTTATCACTCTCATAGGAACAAATGCTCTCCTTTATTCAAATGCCTAAAAGTAAAATAAGCATCCGTAGGCATTAGGTGTGCACCAAGTTGTTGCTTAAAGAATGAAACACGAATGAAACCGAATGTAACTAGTTGGCGCCCATAACATCAAAAGTTTTAAAACATTAAGCCACGTAAAGCAAGCATGTCGTATCCTTTGTCAATCAAAACTGGCAACGGAGTGATGGATATGAATGTGCAGTACAAGTTTTTCCAGGGCTCTCTATGGAGCCATTGGTATTAGGGGTAATATAGCTTCAATGCAGTTCCATCGCCAAATAGGGTGAACCAAGTCTAAATAGGAAAAGTTGAGTCAGACTCACGATTGATGTTTCTACCTGGTCTTAGATCAATTTCCTTCATGTGAAAAATCATGTTTCAAGTGCCATTACTCTACAATCACTTCCTCCCATTATCTATGTACCTCTAGCATTTCCCAGTCTAAGAAACTTTCATCACCATTATGTGGAGGTAAACGGTGGTATACCTTCCTCTCGTGCATTGTCATGCAACCCAGAAACCATTATGATAGCCAATAATTGCGACCTTTCAAAGTTATGTAAGGTGGAAGCCAAACTCACCACATGTGAGGTTCAAGCCCCATCTCTCACCACCCCATCTAGGTGAAAAAATTACATGTATTATATATATATATATATATATATATATATATGATTTAGCTTAAGTTATTGGGAATAATGATTGTTATCCTCCCCACCTAGTTTCAATTCTTGTAAGTGACATGTTGAACTCATAACATTGATATAAAATTATTTTACTTAAGGTAGACATTGAAATATTTTATTCATCTTCCACATTGAAATATT
>SNQJ01S0068687.1:2807-29762 GCA_010110895.2 Picea sitchensis | reverse complement strand
ACATAACAATTGTTTGATTCAGTTTGTGAATGACAGATTTCTCTTCTTCATGAGTTGAATTATTAAATATAAGTTTTTGCATAACAGGTTTCCCTTATTGCAGAGATTTATAAATCATAAAATTGTTATGATTTTTTATGTCTCGTTTGTCCTGTAAACAACTCAAAGAGCAGTGCAGCCTATCGTTTACGAGAAGCTTATTGACTAGCCAGTGTGAGTTTACTTTCTCCGACCATCTTCGAAGTCATCATACACAGGACAAATTAGGAGCGTTTCCAAGTCAGTTATTCATTTGTTTAGTATATTTATTACTAGGTAAGTTTAGATATAAGTTTAGTTAGATGTATGTAGAATTAGTATATTAGATCATTTAATTTCAGTAAGTTTAATTTCTTTTTCATAAAATCATAAAATAAAAAATATATCTCTAACTGTCTTAGGGCAGAAATCACATGAGTTTTACAGGTTTTATTCAAATCTGCAATTTGTAGATATTGTATATTTGTGAATAAGTTGTAATTCAATTAGTAATTAGATATTTAATTGTTAGAGTTACTGTAATAGTAATTAGTATGTAGAATAGTTAGTGTAGTTTATATTTAGTTTTAGTTTAATTTATTTAGCAGTTTGTTTTAATTAGATTAGTGTATTAGTTTGTTTTTATTTATTGTTTTATTAGTTTTAGTTTGTTTTATTAGTTTTATTTAGTTTTAGTTTGTTTTATTTGTTTTAGATAGATTAGTTAGTTTAGGTTAGCTTTCTCTTTGGTTTTCTTAGGACCTTAGAGCGGCCAACGGAGCCGTTAAACCCATCAGGGTGGTTCATTCCAAACGGCTTGGGTTATTTAGACAACCCCGGACCGGTTCCACTCTCTCAATTGATAAACAGACAATTTCTCCCGTCAACAATGTGCAATCTCTACACTAATACCAAGAAAGAAGGGTGAGTAACTCTTCCAGTCTCAATGCGACCTCGTGATTGACCCTTGTGTTAGAAGGGCTTCCCATGACAAAATGTAATAAGTGGATTTAACCACTCCCTAAATCAAGATTCTATGTTTGTTTGCAACTTTGGAAAGTTATCTTTCACACCTATTCCAAAGACCTACAACTAATCTAATGTAGGTTTTCTACCAGAAAGTATAAAAAATTTCTAATCAATTTTTATATAAGCATTTTATTTGATGGTTGTTATTACTCAATAGGAAAATGGCGTGAAGAATATGGTGTTTCGACCGACTCGAAAGTTATGCAAAGAGATGGAGATGTAATCTTTTCATTTCGATGAAAGCTATTCTACGAGAAGGAGAAAACATTTATCGTTCCCAGATGCACAATGTCCCAAAATTTACTAAACTCACCAATATCAAGATTTTCAAGAAATGAGACAAATAGACTGTACACCAATTACTAAATTTTTAAGAATTTAAGACCAAAAATCATGCAATTTCACTACTTCAAATGCAAATATGCCCCCAATCTAATGCAAGGAAAGAAATAAGATTTTTTGTTTCAAAGATAGCTAAAAGAAATAGAAAATCACTTCAATAAAAAAACAACCCAAACAAAGTTTCTCTTTTACCGCGAGTTATTTAGAAGAAAGAAGTGTGACTTTCACTAAACAAATCTAAAGAGAAACAAGGCTTTGTAACTGAAAGACACTCAAAGGGAGAGATCAAATATTTGAAAAGAAAAAAAAGCAAAGATGGCTAAAAGAAGCTCAAAAAATATCAAGTAGACTATAAACAAATCATAATCAAACCCAAAAATTCACCCCAAAACCAAATCCAGGGTCTGGGTAAGGAAAACCATCAAAAATCAAGAATTTCACAATTTCCATAGGCCGAAAGACTAGCACAGTGCAGAAATAATTGATCTCCATGCGCTAGATATGGGTAGGGCACAACGTTTCTTCACTAGTCAAAATAGGTAGGGCACATAAATCCCAGGTCGCCACATTGTCCCTCAAAGAAGGGTGCTGAAATCAAACAAGAATGGAAAAAAATAAAAATTGAGAAGGTTTTCTAGTGAAGTTTAATAGTCAGAGAGTCAAGCTGGATCTTCTAGTGACTCATAAAATATAAACCAAGAAATCAAAGGAAGAAAACAAGGAAAACTCGGAAAACATTCGTGTCCTCAGTGGAGTCACCAATTTTGTTATCGGGTAAATCAGTGAATGCGAACATAGACTAATCCCCTTAGATCCACCTAGATCTAGAAAAAAACAAGACAAAACATGGCGCTTTCCCTAAGTTACAATCATTGAATCTACTATTGAACAAAATATGAGAGACATACCTTTAAGTGTCACTTCCTTATGTCTTTGTTGTCCCTACTTCGTTGTGTTGCTCTTGTGATATTGATTGTACAATGAGACACAAACCAACCAAAGTGAAAGAGGAGAGAATATATTCAATGACAAACTATGCATATGATCAAGGAATTATGCAATAAAATAAAGATAATTCTATGGGAAAGAAGCATGCCACTGTATTATATTAATAATAGGAAGAGAGATTACAACCGAATACCTTGATGTTGTAAGCTTCCTTCCAATGATTCCTTGCTTCCCACACACTTTTGATCCAAGAATTCTGAGACTATAGATCTAACATCTATCTTGAAAAAAGAAAAGCTCAAAGCCACTCTAACCAAGCTAATAATTCCAAGCCAAATCCAACTAATATCAAAGGCTCAAGAACTTTCCAACCCAATCAAGCGCCAAAACCAAATAAATTTCTCCATGAGAGCTCCTCTCCTTTTATAAGTTGAAGAGGATAAGGTGAGGAGGTTAGGATGATCCCACTAAATCATGAAAGTAAGTAAGATCCAAACCATTTGGAGGCCATGTCACCATATAAGCGTCTCCTTCTAGAAGCATCGAGAAAATGCTCATTTTTTCCCATGTACGGAGGCCGTCACACCCAAGCTATAGTGCATCCTACAAAAACTACGCACGCTAGCTATAGATCAAGGTGCGGTAATCAGGAATTTTCGCACCCTGCATATAGAGCAACCTGCAAAAATCCTCCAAAATAGGGTTTTTACTGAGGAAAACACAACTTCTTCTCTCAGGGAAAGTTCTTGTCCCTTCTTCCTTTAGGAATTCTGTCCATTGACCCCTCTGAAGGAAACATATAGGTTTACATCATTAACGATAATAGGTATGATGAAAATAATGTGTAACAACAAATGACAATAAAAAATATACATAAATGTGTGAAATTAACTATTGAAATTGTAAATTGACAAAATAAAAAGAAAAACTAAATGGATCTAACCTTGTACTTCCTTGAAACCATCATTCAATAAGGATTTCGTAGGCATGATTTCCCTCCTTCAGATCATGTTGCAACTCCTTGTTTTCCTCCTCGACCTCCTTCTCTCATAATTGTTCTTCATTAAATCTACAGGATCCCTTGAATGTTGATGTCTCGTTCGTTGCTAGAGGAGTAATTAAGCCCTCGGTTGATGTCAAGATATCCTCTTTGTGAGAAGAGGAGATCTCGACCTTTGCAAGGATCTGAGTGAGATGTTACAAGATTAAACTCATTGTTAAACCATATTGAAAAAGGAAATTCTTATAGCACCCCAAAAATGATTTATCATCAAAGATTTGAATTTTAAAAATAAGAAATTAAAACTATTTGTAAAAATAAAACACACCAAATGTGAACTCCTTGCGTTACTGGGACCCTGCTATCACCAGGTTATCATTTTGTACAAGTTATCTCATCATAAATAAAAACTAAATTTGCATAAATAAAAACAAACTTTTGCATAAAATAAGGAGAAACACACTTCTTCATAAAAGGGAGAGGACAATCTAACATTGGAGCCAGCCCACTAAAGTGGATGCATGGGATCTTCCCTCACATCTTACCGTATTCTCTCCACCCTTAGGTCATGCATAAAACCAATCCAAAATCATTAAATCAATCTAATTCAAACGCTACCTATTACCATTTACAACTCCCCGACAACAACACTAAAATGTTGGTGCAATTATATGCATAATATATACCAAACATAAATTATCATCTGGGATTCATAATTAGTAAATTTGATGCACTATATGTGTCAACAACATGTATTATATATATGTATGATGATTATATAATAAATAAGAGTCATTTGAAACTCAACACTTTGTTTTCACACTTCAAACATAACACTCTCCACACATTTCAAAATTCAGAAGGCAAAACTCATAAACAAGCATATGATCTAAATCTCTTGCTCAGGTGATGGACCTATTCATTGATGGCTCATGAAAGGAAAAGATGAATTTTTATTCTATCTCCTAGAAAAACTAAACTAACAACAATTAACACTTTGTGGATTTGCAACATTCCATTATAGGTGCATGTAGGGTGAGAGATGGAGGTCTTGATTGGGCATGTGTTAGAAAGGTGTGACCTAATCAATTATGGAAAATAAAGCTAAGTGTAGTAGGATGCACCATTAAATATCATGTATGGTGAAATATGGAGATCCAATTGTTCTTGCATTGGCACACTCTGCAACAAATTCTAATAGTGAATTCAAAACAAAATAATATGAAATCAAAATAACAGGTACATGAAATGAAAATCTACACTAATAATTTACAATGAACTTACCAAGATGGATCGATGTCCCTCGCCAATGCCAACTTGGAATATTTTAGATTAGAAGATGCTAACTTCTAAAAGACATAAGGTCACCGAATTCAAACTTGCATTAATCTTCAAAAAGTAGGTTTACAAAAAGAGTCTTTTCATGAATCCAATCTACATCATAACAAATCGCCCCCTTTCATGAAGAGAGGGAACTCTTTTTTATACATGAGAGATTTGAAAAGAAGATAATCATCTAATAATTACAGATCCACTTTTCTCTCAACCAATTTCCCATTATTACAAAATATGACCTGTTCAAATTTTCACACATATCTCTCATATATCTTGGATATGATATGTTATCCATTCCCCATGATTTTTTCCTTAAAATAGGCTTGAATCATCTCCTCAAATCTTGAAATGGTGGAGGAAGTATTTGTGAAGTCTTTTTGAATTAATCCTTCACATATTACTGCACATGATAAAGCTCACACATTTTTGAGATATATATGAAAACATGTCAATTTTCTAATATTTAATCACAAATTCCCTTTTAATACTAAAATGAATAAAGTGGAAAATAATAAGGTGAAACCCAAATATATTTATGAAAATGATATCATGAAAGGTTAATGGGGCAATGAAATGTGAATAATGATGAATGGAAAGGTGGATGAAAATATGACATTTATGATTCCCAACAGGGATGCCAACATCTTGCATATGTATCTGGTGGTATCCAGAACATAGATCAAGTTTAGTGAAACACTGAGCACCACTCAATTGATCCAAAGATCATCACTGACAACAATGGGTAACTTGTCCTTGATGGTGAGTTTATTGAGGGCATGAAATTTAGGACACATGCACCAAGTACCTTATTTCTTAAGTACCATGACTACAAGAGAAGAATAAGGGTTTGTACTAGGGTGAATAATACCCTCTTGTAGCAATTACTGGACTATTTTCTCAATTTCAATGTTTTGGGAAAATAGATGATGATAAGGTAGAACATTGGGAGGAAGACTACCAGGAACAAGGGGTATGTACTGATCATGAACACCACTATAAGACGTAAGTCATTGAGGATTTGAAAAACAACTTGGTGTTTGGAGAGAATAGCTTGGAGTTCAGGATGCATAAAGGGTGTCTGAATAGCATGAATAGAATGGAGTTGAGAAATAATACCGGAGTGGCATTTCTTGAGTAGATTTTCCATGCGATGGGAATTGATGATCTCAAGAGAAACAACTGTGAGACCTTGGAAGTGATACATTTGTTCCTCCTATTGGAATTGCATAGTTAATTCCTTAAAATCCATAAGAATGGGACCCAAAATGCGTAAGAATTCAACAACTAGTACAATGTCACAACCGCCCATGTCAATGGAAAATATATGATATTTCAGGAGGTAATTTCCAATTTTAAGACATACATTTTCACAACACCCACCGCATTTCATGGACCCACCATTGTCTATCATGATTTGAACATCATTGACAACATGAATATAGCAATTGGTTTTCTAGCCAATGTGATGATGAATAATGTTTTGGGTGTTTCCGCTTTGAAAAAGAATGTTGACCTTCCTATTCTTAATGTGGACAATGAGCTGGACGGTTTGTGGAGTAGAGAAGTTAGTAAGGGAATGAAAGGAAAGGAGTGGTTCAACTTCAGGTGGGTCAACAAGCTCTTGTGTAGCATCGAGAAGGGAGGGCTCTTCAATAAGAGGAATCGTCACATCTTCGTCGGGAACATCTTCGGAAATGGCCATAAAAAAAATTTGTTCCTTACACTTGTGCCCTGGAAAATATTTTTCATCACAATTATAGAAAAGACCCTTCAGTTGGTGTTCAATAATTTCATCCCTAGTAAATTTTTGGACCTTGAGGGGAGTGACACAGGGGTTAGGATTAGTGGGTCGAGGGTGAGGAACAAAAGAGGTTTTTTTGTTCTGGGAAAAAACAACTTGTTTCACCTCTTTAGCATGTTTAGTAGCTTCCAACCAAGTTTGAGGGAGAGATATGAGAACCTGGGATCGGATTTCATCCTTTAGGCCATTTATAAAGAATTCATAGAAGAAAGTATCTGAGATACCCTCGGTTCGAATGGCCAAATTTTCAAAAGTAGTTATTAAGTCTTCCACTATGCATGATTGTTTCAACTTGGTCAAAGGACTGAGATAGTGGGTACCAATTTCAAAGTGGTCATAGAGCTCTACAGAAAAGATGGGTCCGAGCAATGTACCCCTGAGGTGAATTTTTACGCCATTTCCACCATTTCCATCATTCAAGATCTAGATAAAGGACAACATAGAAAAGTTTTTACAACTCATCGGTAATACCATGCAGAGAAAAATAATTCTCTATTTGAGTGACCCAACCCGTAGGATCCGAGCCATCGAATTTATTGACCTCGACATGGGAAAGAAGTGGGTCATGCTGAGAGGAGTTGGATTGAAAATGAAAAGAATGAGAAGAATCAACAACATCAGGTTGGTCTGAGGAGGAAGGACCCAAAGGGATGTTCAACAATTGGTTTACAATAGAGTGGAGGGTGTTAAATTAGTTCATGAAGTTGGTTTCCATGGTGTCAAATTTGTGCTCGACTTGTGCCTCGAATTGTGCAAGGAGGGAATTGGTAGAGCCAATCTCTAATGTCATGTGATTGATGGAATATTGTAGGTCTTGGTTGTGAGTGGTGGCCATTTGGAGAGGGGAATTGTGGGTAAGGAAAATGGGTGGGGGGGACCCCAAAAGAGGACTTATAGGTGATAGGTATCATGATGATCATGGTGAGAAGGGAAATATAATGTAGTAGTTGGAAAAATAGGGAGGATGAGAACGATTCAGGTCCACTAAGAAAAAAAGGATTAATAATGAAAGGTATGACAACGATCAGGGAGAAAAGGAGAATCCAATGAGATAGATCCCAAATAACAGTTCCGACGGGACCATTATACTAATTTTTTTTTACTCCTACAGAGTTATACTCTTCCCTTAATAAGTCCATCCGAAATTCCCAAATGCTTAACAGGAAGAAATGAGTAGTGATTTGGCAACCAAAATGCATGAGGTGTCGTTGTGTAGCAATAGATCTTGTCTGTTCCATTTTTTTTCTCGTCCCAAGGGTTAGGGTATTTTGGGTTTCTATAGGAAATGGATTTCCCTGTGCTATAGCTCTATGATATACGTGCTGGGTCCAACAGTAATACTCGAACCAATATATCAGGGCACCAACTAAGGAGGCTA
This sequence comes from Picea sitchensis, assembly GCA_010110895.2. Classification (NCBI taxonomy): domain Eukaryota; kingdom Viridiplantae; phylum Streptophyta; class Pinopsida; order Pinales; family Pinaceae; genus Picea; species Picea sitchensis. The sequence goes on along the minus strand of SNQJ01S0068687.1, from coordinate 21,911 downwards.
GATTGTTCCCTTAGTCATACTACTCGGCTACACAAGTACTAGAGATTATTTTCCTAAATTTTTTTCTTGGTGGCACTATAATAGTCAAGTGGTCGATCGGTTTATCTATGGAGGCCTTCAGGAGATCTAGTTCGATCCATAAAAAGGTGATGTCTGATGTGCTACCACTCGAATGAGTACAAACATGGGTTACAAGGGTGACCAACAAATGTGCACTTGATTACCTCTTCTATTTGTTGCATGTATTACTCCCCAACCGCGGGTTTATCCGTGTAACAACATATCTCTATAGCTTTAAGATAGTGGAATACATTTCTACCCTGAAAAAAAAAAATTAACCTACAATTTCCTGCCGAGGAAAGTTCTCTGATAGCACTTGTAACATACGAGATGTATTATATTATCAAAATAGAGAATAATGTAAAGAATATAATGAGATAGAAACTCAATATGAAAATATTGCAGAGATAACAGTGGAACACCAAATTGTATGGAACCAAAACACCATAATTATACCTTTATTGATAGGAAACAATGTTCACTTTCCTCTTTGAGGGGGAAACCTCTAGCAGGGTAGAGTTCTATTAGAATAATTTTCCAAGAAAAAACTTCTCATACCCTCTACTCTTATTTAAGCTAAATATATCTATCCAAAAGAACAATCTAGAGGAATATCCTTCTAGAAGTGGAATCTTCTATTAGGTCTTCTTACATTTGACTCATTCCTCCTTATTGCTAGGCATTATTAGTATTGACCTTTATTACATGGAAATATATTATTCTACCCACTTGAGGGGTTAGGTAGGTTAGGTCCCTAACAAAATCTCTGATGGGCTATGTTAATTAATTTACTTATTTCAAAAATTGGTTATCATAAAGGTTAGAAGGAAAAATATCACATTCAACAATTGCGAAGTTATCAATGTAACAACCCTAGGATACATCTAAAGATTAGAAACATTGTAAGCGTTAAACTACTTCTAGTATATATATATATATATATATATATATTAAAGTTTAATGAGAATGACAGTAATGAATCCTAACTAAAACCAAATTTTAATAAGGAAAAAAATATCGACAAACAAATCAATAAGATTTGTAACTCGCATTCATCTTAAATAACCGTTGACCGATTCCAAGGTTTGTGAAAAATATTTTTATGTAGGATCTAGTAGATATGAATATAGTCATGTAATGATCTTAAAGAAAACCTTTCCTAAGTTAAAATCACTGCCACAATAGAGTATACATATATGGATATTATCGTTAATCAATATGGTTAATATATTTTAAAAATAAATAGGAAGATTGTAGATAATTGTATTTTCATCTAGGATCTAGTAGATATGTATATAGTCATGTAATAATCTTAAAGAAAACCTTTCCTAAGTAAAAATTGCTACCACAATAGAGTATACATATATGGATATTATCGTTAATCAATATGGTTAATATATTTTAAAAATAAATAGGAAGATCGTAGACAATTATATCCTACCATTCACCCCTTTCTAGAAGTGCTTATTGTGTACTTCACTTGACAAAGGAAAATCTCTCTCGATACCTGTCATACTTAGAAACCTAAGAAATAATGCATCAAGCCAATATCCTTCATCTTGAACTGAATAGAAAAATTTTCTTTTCACCCTACAAAAACATCCTTTGTACTTGTGAGAAACAAGTCATCTATGTATAAAACAAAGTTGAGTGGATCTTCCCCAAAAAGTATGAAGTATAAGTTAGGATCCACCTCATTCTTGGTTAATCCCATATTCTACAAGTATATGTTAATCCTATTAGAAAAGAATATCATTCCTTCACCTTGAACTTCTCCTTGCTACCATTTGTAGTATGCTTGATCTTGTAGAGCCACTTGGAACTCACAATTGAATTCCCCTTTGGTTTCGACATTATGTCCCAAATATCATTCCTCATAATAGAGGTCTATTCCCCTATCATGGAATCATCCCATATCTTTTGATCTAGTGCTTCCTCAAAAGTGAAAGGTTCTACATCAATGATGTTACTCATAAGTGCCATATAGTTCATAAACATCCTTAGAAGAATGCACTTTCTGAACACACTCCTAAGAGCCTCTCCATCATCCCTCAATCTATGTAATAGACACCTGTCTCCATTGAGAATTCTAGAAGGGATAATGCCTCATCCCCAACTGAGGCCTGATATGTTGACTATTACTCATCCTTCGGATCCTATAAATCATCGTCCTCTATCACTATTGCTGACACTTCAAATCTCCTAAATTCCAATTTCTCTTTGAACTTGACATCTCTTCTCTCAATTTTATTTGGCTACAATGAAATGAATATATTGTAAGCCTTCAAGGTCTCACTGTACCCCATAAATATATCCTCATGTCCAAAAGGCTCCAAATTTTAAATTTTCTTCACAAGCACATGGATGTAGACTCAACAACCAAATATCCTCAAATTTCATATATCTAGATTCACTCTTGAGAATACTTCCTATGGATTATTTTCCCCCAATATCCTGTCAGGAATTTTGTTCTGCACATACAATTTCATGTTGCATGCATCTACCCAAAGAAGCATAAGTAACTCCTCACCATGTATCATAATTCTGTAAGAACAAATGATGGAATTTTTCTTTCTCTACATAACCCCATTTTGTTGAGGGTTGTATGAGGTAGTCAACTTCCTCTTGATCCCTTCCTCCTTGCAGAAATCATTGAATTCATTGGAGGTGTATTCTCCCCCATTATTCAACCATAATAACTTGATATTCTTCCCTATATGGTTCTCCACCTATGCCCTAAACTCCTGAAACTAACTAAAGATCTCATCCTTATTCTACATAAAGAAGATCTAGGTTTTCTTGAAAAGTTCATCAACGAATGTCAGATATGATGGTTCTCCCTACACTGATGCTACAGACATAGACCCACTCACATATGAATGTATAATATCCAATATCCTCGTGGACCTACTCACGTTGATGGAAAAAAAAACCTTGGGATTCTTTCCAAGTGCACACTCCTTGTTGCTCAATAGTGAAATCTAGAAGACTTGTAATAATCCCCCACTAAATCAGAAATTCCTTGTAGAGTAGGTGTCCCAACCTCCTATTCGATAAGTCACATAAGTTTCCATTTCCATGTACTAATGCCTAAACATGATTTCCTTTTAATACCTAACATGTACTAATGTACTAATGCCTAACATGTACTAATGTACTAATGCCCCAATGACCTATGTTTTTTCTAGGATGGATTTCTCTGGACTGATCAATGCTTTCCCTCTTTAAAAAGTAATGGAAAAACCCTTTTCCTCCATAGCTAAGACTAAGAGAAAATTATTCTTCGGTATTGGTACATAAAACACATCCCTGGCATCCAATGAACCTACTGACTCAAGTTGAAACACAATTATTCTGTCTTCCTTCACATCATACTTAGCATCATCAAAAAGCTCCACATGAAAATCTAAGTCCCTCTCCATTAGAGTGACAAATATCTCACATGATTCTATCAAATGATGGAATACAACACTATCCAAGAACCAAACACTCTCTATAGTTGTGTCAGTAGAAAGGAAACAAACTAGAGAGAAATTCTTATCATACTTTTTTGTAAAATCATCTAGATGTGTCTTTGTTGATGTTGATGTTGTGTATTTCATTTTCCCTTTTTCCAATCTGAGAGATGTTTTTGAGCGGAGACTCCCTTAAAAAATGGTTCCCAAGTCTTGGGAAAATGATTAAATTCCACATTTATGAGCTCTACAACATCCTTTTTCTCTCGTATGGTTGCAAGTTGATCACGTACCTGAGTGATCCTCATGAAATAGTTGGTTACATTGTTATATCTAGACATTTGCACCGATCTGAGTTTATTTTTTAAGCCATCTTCCTATTCATGTTAGTCCTCTAGACTAAACATACCAAGGCATAAAAGATCTATTTTGTCTTCTTCTTCTCCAGTAGGTGTGTAATTACATGATGCTTCATTGAATACAAGATAAAACTCTCAACTTTGATCTCCTTATTCTCATGAGCTTCCAAAACTATCATATTTATCGCTGGAAAAACTACATTGTCCACTGATTGAAAAATTTCATACTCCTTCAACACCAAAGTAACTCTTGCTTCCAAAGATAGGAAGTTGGATGTTCCATCTAATATTTCTTCAACTCTCATACTTGTTAATGTCATCCTTTAGAAATGACAAGTTTCCTTGGAAATAACCTTCTTTTGAAACTACCCTACTACTGACTTGTACGACACTATATGTGTCTGACACCACTGAAACCCACGTGTGTATGGATATTTTCTTACTGCACCTGTGTATGTATGTCCCTATACTTACTGTAACCAATGTATACATGATTGTATCCAAAGAAACCCATTGATGTATGTGATTTTTCCTTCTCCAACCTACACAAAACTTTCTATGAATGAAAAATCCTAGTTCTACCTCAATACTATCATTTCCTTAAAATCGAGATTCAAATTCTTGACTTATGACTGCTCATTATGAATCTACTAATATCTCCTTACAAATATATTAGATCCACTATCAATTACTATGGATCTGATATTTGGCTTCCTTTTAGAGTGACTCCTCTAATGCCATGTTGAAATCCCTTACCCTCACATGTAGGTATCATGCTATCTAGTGATTTCCTTTCTGTAAATCAAATTAGTAGTTCACAAAACAATATACAATTGCCAAAATATTCAACTCAAATAAAGATAATAGAAGAAATACTGGAAACCAAAATCTCAACCACAATACATAAAGATATTATGCCCATCAACTAAACTTATCATTCAAATAAATTCGAATCTTAGAAGGGCTCCCATATGTGGGAAAATGGCCCATAGAGAAACACAAAAAACAATGAACATTACTTGTAATCCCTACCAACTCCTTATATGTTGTAAGACCTCATTGTTTCACATTTACTGAGATGTATGTTCATTTCCTTAAGCACAATTGCAAATACACACCTATCTCCATTGAGACCGACGTACACACACTCCAAGTTTATACGAAACTTTGTATAGTGTGATTCTGCTGTTGCGGATCCAATCAAATGACTCCCACTTGTGACTGTCTCTTTTCTATCTTCTCCTTGACCTAATCTCCAAATCGAAGTTCTTCTCCACCTATCGAAAATATATTTGAATCACAGTCCTTTGTGATCCAATGCTCTAATAAAAAACCCTTCTCTTCTCTACATTAATGTATCATGTAAGTGTCTTCTCCTTCACAATAGCCTTTCTTTTATAAGATTAGGTCATGACCTAATTGTAAGCTCCAAAGTGATTAACAATTGAGATTACTTCCCACCTCACTTGAGGTCAATGAATATTATTTAACTCACTAATGATAATTAAATAATTTCTTTGAAGAAAAATCAACTCTAATAAAAAAAACTTTAATTCAATAATTCCTTTAACCTAAAATATCATGGAAGACTTTGAACGACTTGCAGAATTCTAGACACTTAGACCTATACACAAAATTGAAATACTTGCCAATACTACAAACACCAACATCTCTCACACTACACAAACCAAATAATAAATCAAAAGAGAGCAAAAAAAAAATCCCTTTGTTTCATTCACAAATTTAGTTTTTCTCTTTATCTTTTTATCTCACTACTCCAAGTGTTCAAATTTTAAATACAATATTTCATATTCTAAATTTTGATTAAAATTCAAAAAAAAAAATAATACCTTAAAATTATATTTGTTCCCTTTTTTTTAAATTACAAAATAAAATCAAAATAAAAAAACATAAATAAATATAAATTGTATCTATATGCAATGTTAATGATTTTACAAAAATATACACCGTACGTATGTATATTATTGGGATGAAGTGCAAAAATCTTTTCCTAAAAACTCTCCAACTTTTTCACCTTAATTTTTTTTTTGCAAATTGTGTATTACAATTGTTTTATAATATTTTAGTTACAAATTACTAATACTAAACAATATTTTAATTCACAAATTTAGTTTTTCTCTTTATCTTTTTATCTCACTACTCCAAGTGTTCAAATTTTAAATACAATATTTCATATTCTAAATTTTGATTAAATTCAAAAAAAAAAAAAAATACCTTAAAATTATATTTGTTCCATTTTTTTTTAATTACAAAATAAAATCAAAATAAAAAAACATAAATAAATATAAATTGTATCTATATGCAATGTTAAAGATTTTACAAAAATATACACCGTAGGTATGTATATTATTGGGATGAAGTGCAAAAATCTTTTCTTAAAAACTCTCAAACTTTTTCACCTTAATTTTTTTTGCAAATTGTGTATTACAAATGTTTTATAATATTTTAGTTACAAATTACTAATACTAAAAAATATTTTAAATATATTTATTTATATTCTCCTAAGTTAGATCTCTAATATTTGATTTATGTATATAAAATATATACACTATTAACAAATTGGTCAATTGCATCATTTTATAATACACTTAATATTTAACAATAATTTTTTAATAATATATAAATGAAATTAATAATAATAATAAAAATATTGATTTTTTTATATTAATTTTTTTTACAATTATCAATAAACTGAAAAAAAAAAATTATTATTTTTTTTTATACAAATTTAATATTAAACTACATATTTAAAAATAATTTAATCTATCTATCTATCTATCTATCTCTCTATATATATATATATATATAATTAATTTTATTACAAATATATCACAACAATTTATTAAAAAATTTATAAAAAATGAATTAACAAAAATAATTATAATTAACTATTAAGCTTTTTTAATTTGAATATATCATGGTATTTACATTGAGTAAACCCTACTTTTACATTTTAAAAAAGAGAACCATTATGTGAGAACTTCAAAGTTTTCGTCCAAATGCATACTCGCAAATGGACTATGGAAATTTGAAACTGAACGACACTAGCACAACACCAAATTACCTTTTCTTTTCTTTCTTTATATAGAGTAATATTTCTACACAAATCCATAAGATGCTTTAGTTTAAACATTTTAATTTTTGTTTTGGGTAATCATCATCCTAATTTGAAATATAGAAATATATTGATGTTGAAATATAGAAATATAATGGTCGGTAAATTTTAATTTCAGTTTTAATTTTAATTTTTTATTACATTTTAATTTTAATCATATTTTTAAATGTATAAATAAATTAAATGTTCTCAATTTTTTTATATCATTTTAAATATTTAATCTTTATATTAAAATTTACAATTACACTTATCTTTAAAAACATTATAAATATTTGATCTCAATCAATAAAATCTACAATTACATTTATCTTTAAAACCATCTAATTTATACAAATATATAATTACAATTATCTGAAATTAAAAACATCCCTTACAAAACTACAATTAAAATTAAAATTATCTACAGTTAAAAACATTGAATGTATGAAATTACAATTATCTTTATAATTCCATTGGAATTTTATACTTTAAAAAAAAATAAAAAAAATCCCAGATCTAGTAGAATTACTTACATGATATATGACATGCTAGAGATTCCAAGCAGCTAGCCTACATTAAAGTATAAAGAGACTTCATACTTCACACTAAATAAAAAGATGTCAAAGTGTTCTTGGGTGTTTGGTAGCACACTCCAAAACTTTTTACATGGGCGGAGAACTATTTGCTACCCTATCGAAAACCTTGTGGCCGAAGCTGAGTTTTAGCTAGAATTTTCTTAAACAGAGATTAAGTTGATACTGGATTTTTTGATCTCATGAATATAGTGTTAGGTAGCGGAAGCAAAACATAGTATACATAACAGAGTATAAATTAAGTAAGATCAAACATACAAAATACATCAATCATACACTTGACACAATGATTTATGTGCAAATCTAAATCCTGAAAAAACCACAAACAATGATTATAACTCTTCTGTTATTCAAATGATAATCACAATAATCTTAATAGGCATACAATCATCCTCTCCTCACATACTAACTGTTCCTAGCTCTCAATGTACTCTACCTCTGTGGGTATACTCTTATATATAACATCTATCACTCAACTACACAAACTGATCATGAGTAAATCACATAGTTACACAAACAATTCATAAGATTACATGCATGAACATGTGCATCTGCATGTCAACCATGAAAAAATTAGTTGACATTCTTCCAGCACACAGGTCATCCACATAGAATATATATCTATATATGAACATTTTTATGTTCATGGAATGACCTACTTTTCCTAATTCCGTAAATATATTTTACTACTTGTATTCACCTTCGTTTTGATATAGATTTCGCTTACCATCATATTCAATGGTGCGAACCAGGAGGACTGTCACGTGCTATACCCGGGCTCTGAGCCATCGGATTAAATGTGGGCATCACGTTTTCCTTCAAACTTCTATGAATGATTTCAACATCAACCTTTTCAGGAGATATTTGGAGCCTTTGGATATTGATTTCAGCTCTCGGATACAACTTGAAACCACCGACTTTTTCATGGTGAATAATATCCTCGTTTGGCATGCTTTGTGGAGTCGATATCACAAGCCCTATTCCTCCACGACGGACGACCTCAGTTCTGAAATCTCGAGCTTCGACGAACGAAAATGAATGGAGCAAACAATACGAGAGCATAAAACAGTTATGCGATATAAATCACCGTTCGTTCTGCAACGAAATTCAAAACTAAAACTGTAGCACTAGTTTCCAGATAAAAGTATAGAGCAGACTCTGTCCTGATATACAGTAGTAAAAACAAACTGAACGCTGAAACAATAACAAATAGAAGTAGTTTCTATGTAAAGTAGAATGCAAACTGTCCCAAAGAATAAGCTCCGAAGTAGACGGGGGCCTCTTTCGAGTCATGAACTCGCCTCCCAGTCTTATTTATCATGGAGATTTAAGACCTTCCTAAAACTGTCCCAACTAGTAGCCCTATGCAACTCCAAACGGCAGTTGAATGATTTCACTGAAATTTATATCACCGTATAAAAAACAAAATATTGAAAATTTAGAACACGCCCTAATTTCACTTGTTTTTAATGAGAATTTTGAAGGACAGTCAGGTTAGCCTTTAACGTTACTTACAAAAGTATAAGCACAGCGTAGTCTAAATGTTTTATTTTTAGTTATTTTTTGAAGATTTTTTTTTTTGATTTTACCAAAATTTGGTGATGAATAATTGGATTGGCAGATTTGAGTGGCTAAATTTGTATAATCAGAGTAACAAAGGTTTTTTCAATATGCTGAATTCATTTATGCATTCCAAAATGCAATTTAAACAATAAAAAACAGCTATTTTGTCTAAATTTACATCTGAATTTCCACCAAAAAAAACTAAAAAGTAAAACTTTTAACCAACACCAAAAACACCTTTTATCCCATCATTTATGATTTTTTTTGCCATCTAAAACAATCATAAAAATTAATTACAGTTAATTAATAAGTCTTCTCTTGTCATTCGGGAAATCTTCAAATGTCTCAATTATCTCAATTGCATTTGTGAATCCGCACGTACTTTAGGAGAATATTTTTCGCCGGAAAAGCATATGCAGATGGATCAAAGCTATAAAAGTAAGATAGAAATGTAGGGATGTGATAGTGGTGGTAGTTGAGTAGGGCCATTCATTCACTTTTAGCATGCCTAAGTGCGGTCGGTCCAATGTACTTGAATCAATGTGAGCAATAGAATTTCCATTTTTTTTTTCTTTCACTCTGACAAGATTCCAACGTCGATATTCTATGAAGAAGCTTTCCACTCTTGTAGATTAAAATTATGGAGAAACAACTTTAATCCATGTTACAAAATGACCGTGTGATTTATAGATAAGATATTCAACCAAGCTAACTCGGGCGATTACATAATAATTCGAATCTGTCTTCTCAAGGACAAGCGCAGATTGCCAGCCGTTGATTGGATACAAAATTAGTGGTCCTCTAAGCATGCGCTCATTTGTCCAGTACCTCGTCTACGATATTCTTGTGCGTGACGGTCCAATCTAATTGAATCAATGGTGACCGACAGGATTTCAATGTTTTGATCACTCTGACAAGATTCCAGCGTCCATATTGTGTGAAGCAACTTTCCACTTTCGTAGATTAAAATTATGGAGCAACAACTTTAATCCATATTACAAAACGCGGGTGTGATTTATATATAAGATATTCGACAGAGCGAATACCGGTGATTCCATAACAACTCGAATCTGTATGAGTGTGCAGAGCTTATATTATCTTCAGATAAAGCTCATCACACAATTCGAATCTGTGTTTTACTCTATACGGGTTTGAGAATGGACAAAGCACATATTAGGAGTCAATTGATTGAATAAAAAATTTGTGGTGCGCGAAGCAAACAAGTAGCTCGTCTACGATATCCTCTTGATTAAAAAAAGCCCATGCAAAAGAGTAGCCTGTAAAAACCATACGGAAGCACACATGACATCAAATAATGATAATAATTTATTTTTAAGTTAATAATAATAAAAATTTATTTTTACGTTCAGCCAAATCAGACACTAAATTGTTATATGAATTTTACAGAAACTGAATTCATTAGTGTGGAGATGGATTTACAATTCTCCATTCTGAATAGTTTTAAGACCTCAGTAACATATTTAGCTAGAGTCCCGACAAGCTGATACACTTCTAAACCAAGGCAATAATGAAGGGGACCCAAATCCTTCATCTCAAATTCTTTACACAATTCAGTTTTAACCAAAGAATTAAACCATCATCATTTTCACTTAGAATAAGATTATCTACATACAAAACAACAAGAACAATGCTATCTCTATCATGCAGAAAGTATAGATTAGCATCAATGGTTTCTTTATTGTTAGGGGCCCCTCAAGTAGGTAGAATAATATATTTCCATGTAATAAAGGTCAATATTAATAAGGCCTAGAAATAAGGAAGAATAACTCAAATGTAAGAAGACCTAATAGAAGCCTTTGCTTAAGGTTACCCCATGGAAGAGGCAAGTGAACATTGCTCTCAGTAATCAAAATGTTTTTTATGGTATTATTTTCGTATTATTGTGGTATTATTCTGGTTATATTGTTGTTTATCATCCATTTCTAGATAATTACTTATTTTCTACTTAATATTTTATATCTGAAATATTACAAGTGGTATGAGAGCACCTTCATTGGCCAAAAATTGTGGGTTAAATTTTTTTCCAGGGTAGAGACGTATTCCAACGACTTTAAGCTACAGAGATCTGTCGTTACACGCATAAACCCGCAGTCGGGGATTCATACACGCAGAAAATACAAGTGGTACTTAAGCACACATTTGTTGGCCACCATTCTAACCCATGTTGGTACCCCTTTGAGTGGTAGCGCATCTGACATCACCTGTATTCGGATCGACCTAGATCTCCCGAAGCCCTCCATAGATAAATCGATCATTCGCATGACTATTATAGTGCCACCCCGAACAAAAATCAAGATGATACTCTTTAGTACCTGGGTAGTCTGGTAGTACGGCTAAGGGCACGATCTAGCATCCTTAGTTGATTCCCTAATATATTGGGTGGAGTACTACTCTTGGACCCCGCATGTATATCAGAGAGATATAGTAAAGGGAAAACCGTTGTCTATAGAATCCTTGAATACCCTAACCCTTGGGATGGAAACAAAAACAGAACAAACAAGATCTATTGCTTCACAATTGTGTCTCATGCATTCAGGTTGCGAAATTACTACACATTTCTTTTGGTTAAGAATTTGGGTATTTTATCACTGCAGTATTCTTCAGATCAGAGTATAACTCCACAGGATGATAACAGGATCCACAGGAGTATGGATCCTTTTGGCACCATTATTTAGGACGTATCTCGTTGTATTGCTCTCTTCGCCCTTATTGTAGTCATAGTTATCATTTTTCAACAATTGTTTTTTCTCGTGGACCTGAACCCCTTCCAAGCACCCTTATTTGGGCTTTACCCCATTGGATTCAACTCGTCTCCCTTATCGTTGTGATACACTTGACCCATAACCCATTTTTTGTGTGGTCCCACCAGTCCCTTTTCGTGTTCCCTCTTCATCATGGCCCACACCCATAGCCAAGACTTGGAAGCCCTCTTTAATACCTTACAGTCTAATTTCACAAAAACCCAACAAGAAGTGAGACAACGCAGTGCCAATATTCCCACCATCAAGAAAAACATGTATTCCTCCATCAATGCCAAAATAGAGGACCTCAAACAAGACTTGAAACAAGACCTTGCTACCTAGCTTGAATCATTCAATACGATGACCTGCGCCAAGCTGCATATCCCTGGAGATTTTCCCTCATTTGACCCCCCTTTGCAAATTGAAGGTGAAACTTCCTCTCATTCCCATAATATTCAGCTCCATCACTTTCAACATAACCTACGCCTTCTATGTGTGGATGTAACCCAATTTGATGACTCGGATCCCACTGGTTGGGTAACTCAAATGGAACATTATTTCTTTTTGTATGACATTACAAATGAGTTGTCCAAACTTTGGTATGGTGTTATCCATCTAGATAGAGAACGTTGGAATTGGTGGCAATGAAGAAAAAATGCCCGCCAAGGGTATGTGGTTTGGACACACTTTGTGGCAGAGCTCTATGAATTATTTGACACTGACACCAACCATTTTGGTGGTTCGACAAAGTTGAAACAATCTGGCATAGTGGAAGACATTATAACTTCTTTTTCAGCGATTGAATTTTTGTACAGAGGGCATGTATAATGATTTTTTCTGAGAATGTTTTATCAGTGGCCTCAAGAATGAGATTTGTTCCCATGTCCTCATGGCTCGGCCTTAGAGTTGGTTGGACGCTACTAAAAGAGCTAAGGAAGGAAAACAGGTTGTCTCTTCTCAAAACCAAAAACCCTCATTTATTCCTCGCACTGAACCAGTCACTCCCACTCCTCCTTCTATTCCACTAAAGATACATAAATTGACCAGGGCTAAAATGGTTGAACCCCAACTCAAAGGCCTTTGTTGTAATTGTGATGAAAAATATTTTCCTAGGCATAAGTGTAAAGAAAAAAATATTTTTATGGCCATCTCGGAGGATGTTTCGAAAGACGATGTTGAGGCTCCCCTTTTTTGTGTGTCACCTGAACCCACTGACATGACCCCTCCCTCAGACCCTCCCGAAGTAGAACCGATCATTTCCCTAAATTCTCTCACTGGATTCTCTGCTACCCAAACCCTCAAGATAATTCGTTAGATTAAGCTTAGGAAGGTCATCATTCTTGTTGATAGTGGAAGCACCCATAATTTCATTCATCGTCACATTGCAAAATAAACTGATTGCTATATTTGTGCCGTCATTAATTTTCAAATAATGATTGCTAATGGGGGGTCCATGAAATATGGAGGGTGTTGTGAAAATGCACGTCTCCAAATTGTTGAGTACCACATGAAATATCATATGTTTTCTATCGACATGGGAGGTTGTGACATTGTGTTGGGTGCATAATGGCTAAGGACTTTGGGTCCCCTTCTCATGGATTTTAAGGAATTAACCATGCAGTTCGACCAGGAGGGCCAACAATATAAGTTCCAATGCATCATTGTCATTTCCTTGAAGATCATCAGTTCCCATCGCATGGAAAAATTTCTCAGAAAATTTCATTCTAGCATTATTTCCCAACTTCATGCCATACATGCCACTGAGACACCATCTGTGCTGCAAGACCTCCAATCCATCCTCTCTAAACATAAAGTGGTTTTTTCCACTCCCCAGGTCCTCCCTCCTTCCCGTGGTATTCATGATCATTCCATTCCCCTTGTCATGGGAAGCCTTCCTCCCAATAATTTTCTTTATCGTCATCCATTTTCCCAAAAAATGAAATTGAGAAAATTGTTCAAGAATTTCTCAACGCAGGTGTTATCCACCCTAGTACAAGTCCCTAATCTTCTCCTCTTGTCTTGGTACTTAATAAAGAAGGTTCTTGTTGCATGTGTCCTGACTTTTGCGCCCTCCAAAAATCTCACCATTAAAGACAAATTTCTTATTCCTGTCATTGATGACCTCTTGGATGAATTGAGTGGCGCCTAGTTCTTTACTAAACTTGATCTTCATTTTGGCTACCACTAGATCCGTATGAATGAGGCAGACATTCCTAAGACTGCATTTAGAACTTGTGAGGGCCACTATGACTTTTTGGTCATGCCCTTTTGCTTGTGTAATTCTCCCTCCACTTTCCAAAGCTTCATGAATCATGTCTTCTGTCCCTTTAACCATAATTTTGTCTTAGTTTTCTTTTATGATATACTCATCATAGTAAAACCTGGAAAACCCATCTTTCTCATGTGGATCGAGTTCTCCATATTCTCTCTTAGAACCAAATTTTCCTCAAACAATCTGTGGTCGAGTACTTGGGTCATCTTGTTGGTAAGGTCGGTGTTAGGGTGGATCCTAAAAAGATTGAAGCTATGCAAGATTAGCCTCACCCAAAAAATATCAAAAGAGTATGTGGATTTATCAGTTTAACATGTTATTATCGCCAGTCTGTTACGAATTATGGAAAGATTGTGACACCTCTCACTGCTCTCCTTAAAAATAATTCTTTCACTTGGACTCCAACAACTACTCAAGATTTTCAAACCTTGAAGATGACCATGTTCACCACTCTAGTCCTGACCCTTCTTGATTTCACAAAGACCTTTGTCCTGGAATGTGATTCTTCTGGGAAAGGAATTGACGTAGTTCTTATGAAAAAGGGTCAACATTTGGCCTTTATCAACAAACAACTGTTAGAGGTACATTTGGGAAAACCAATCTTGAAAAGGAAATGTTGGCTATTCTACATGTTGTGGATCTTTGGCTCCCTTATCTATTGGGGAAACGCTTCCAAACTAAGACAGGTTATCAAAGCCTCAAGTATTTTCTAGAACAACGCCTTTCCTCGCCATAGTAATAGAAATGGGTGAATTTGAATTCATTGTTCAAGGTTTCCCTTTTTTTTTCCCGATTATTCAATATATGTCTCATTTATAAATATATATTCCTCCTTTGAACAATTTTAATATTACTTCACTTTGCTTCCAATTTAATAAAAGGTATTAAGCAACTTTAATAATGATCTTTATCTTTTAAAACTGATCACATTTTATTTAAAATAACTTTGTAACATATGAAAAGTTATCTCTTTCTTTTAATATTGTCTCTTCTTACTTTCCCTTTATAAATATCCTTTACAAAAGTTAATTGGGGTTGAGTTAATATTACTCCAAAAGACTTAGGTCATTGAATTTTTATTTTCTTATTCTTGATATATGGTACTAACTTCTACTAAGTTTCTTGCAGTGGAAGGATTATTTATTCAATGGAAATTGTTTTTTATGTTTTAATTACAAAATGTCCTAACGTGGTCAACGACCTAGATAAATTAGAGAAACTCTAAATTTTTTGTGTATGGGGATAAAAACATGTATGTCCAATGCCTAGGATCACTTCATGAGAACATCATGAATACCTAACATAATTCCATATATCCATAATAAATAATCTTTTATTTACTATCCATTTTGGATATTTACTTAACATCATATGAAATATAATATATGTATATAAATACACATGGGGAATGATAAGTCATATTATTTCCAAAGGTCATGACTTATGATTTAAATTATAATGCCTATTTACATAATAACAAATGTATAACATATTATTAAATAATAAGAAACGTAATATACTAGGTATATTACATTCAACGTCTCATGTACCTGCAAATGGATTGACCTAATCTTCTCAAGAAATTTTCTTCTCTCATTTTTTCTCCCATGAGGTCCTCACTCACTACTCATTTTTGTCCATATACAACATCTAAGGGTGTAGGTGGAAAATATCCAAATCAAGTTTTAAAAGGTGACTTACCACTAGAAGTTTGGAATGCTCTATTATAAGAGTATTGTAATGATCCAAATGTTGAAAATATCATAAAACAACATAAGTACACATCATGTACAAAATATGGGCATTTTAGGAGATGTACCTATCCGATGACTTCATTGAGCACCGACTTAATGATTTCAATGCCTTACGATAAGGTATTCATACAATATTGAAGTATGAGGCCAGGTTCATGGAGATACTTAGATATACTCCACATATGAACACAGAGAAGTTAAAGGTCAAAAATTTTAGGAGTACTACAATGAAAAAATACTCAACAGAGTACTCCATATAGAGCACCACAGTAGTAGCAACAACGTTGTCCACAACAACAACAATAGTTTGGGCATATTCAACAGAACAAACTATGTTCGCAGAATGTTAGGCTAACAACTTCTACTTCAGGGACTAGGAGCACAGGATCGAAGAATGGATGTTGGACATGTGGAGAGCCACATTACTAGCGATATTATCTGATTGAGAAATCCATAGAAGCTATATCATGAGGATCCACTATAGTTGGAGATTTTGTAAAGGTCCACATGGTACATGTAGCGATGACTAACCATGAGGTTGAGTGCCATTCCACCGTTCTTGAGACATCAAGTATGATCTATGATCAAAATTTTAGTATTTTGATAGATCCAGGATCTATTGAGAGCTTTATTTATAGTACAATGCTTAAGAGAATATAGGTAAAGGAAGTCAAGCATGATGAGTTAAGATACATAGAAACTCCATCCAGAGCCAAACATAAGGTTGGAGGAAAGGTTATGGGTTGTAGCATTAACTTGGGTGATTTTGTAACGAAGGAAAACCTATATGTCACAATATTAGGATCTTATGACATATTGATTGGCATGGACTCGTTAGAATCAAATGATGTGATACTTAAATACAAGACAAAATGGTTAAGTTCAACGGATGATTTGGGATTGAGTAGAGTGATTGTAGGAAGAAACCAAGGATTTCCTTTGAGGTTTATTTCTTCCTTGCAATTACAAAAACGTATGCACAAAGGGTTTACGTTTATATGCTATCATAGAGATAAATGAAAAGGGAGCCACAAAATGGTTAGAAAACCTTTGTGGAGTATTGAAGTTTGTCGATGTCTTTCCTGGAGAATTACCAAGTTTTCGGCCAAAAGAGAATTGGAGTTTACCATATATTTGAAGACTGGAACATAATTGATTGAAACAAATCCATACCGGATGTCGACACTAAAATTGTAGGAGTTGAAAATACAATTTAAAGACTTGCTTCATTTAGGACTTATACGTCGAAGCATATCGTCATGCGGTGCACCAATGATTTTTTTTAGAAAGAAAGATGGATTGTGGAGGCTTTGTATTGACTATCGTCAATTGAAGAAGGCTACAAAAAAAAACCAATATCCATTGCCTAGGATTGAAAATTTGTTTGATTAGATGAAGGGAGAAAATATGATTTCTAAGATGAACTTGAGATCAGGATATCATCAATTATAGAATAAAGAGGACACTACTACATTAGGCGCAAATTACGACGAAATATTACGATGGTTTAAAATTTCATATTATTTTTTTTGTCTTTTTTGATTAAATATACTCTTTTTTTTCGGGGTCCAAATGTTGGTCGCTCTAGTGACCAACCTTCCAAGTTGGTCGTTTTAACGATGAAAGTTGGTCGGTAGAGCGACCAACCCCCAGTTAGTCACTATAACAACCACCAATGGCACATGTGAGAATCAACGGTCATTTACGACAAATCAATCCTATATATATCTCAGTTACGACAAATTTGCTATAATTGCGACAATCATTTTCTACAGTTGTGAAAATCATTCGAGTGTTCTGATGCAATGTTGTTCTGGTTTTTTATGAAATCTTGATTTCAATTCTCTTTCAAGAAGAGAAACATTGAATTGATTAGACTCTACATAGGTGATATTTTGAAGGATAGTACTTAAAAGTTTTCTGTGTGATTTAGTAATTTGGTGCTATTGAACTATTTTATGGTTTATTTTCACTCCTTAAATCAAATTTTATGGTTTATTTTAACTCCTTAGAAAGATTTTATGGTTTATCCACTTTTGATAGAGCAAAAAGATTATTGATTCAACTACAATCACTCTAATTAGATTCAATCACTCTAATTTTTTTCTTATATTTCATGGAACTTCTTGAATATCTATGTATCCTTGCCTTAGTAAATTTACATTTAGGGTTTCCTCCTTGAGTTGGAAAAGAACCAACTAGAAGTGAAGAGAAATGGCTTTTTTGTTGATATTGGGCATCAATACTCTTGTGTATCCCTATAGCTACCCTAATTTTTATTAGGGACTTAATATTATATAGTGTGATTTTGGTTGATAATAGATCCACCTCCTCTTATTAATGTTTCATGCTTTTAGGATTCATGATTTGTCCCTTATTGTTTCTGAACATGTTATAATTTTCATTACAAATATCTAAATATATACCAAATTATTTGAATAGATTTGTATATTGTACTTATAATGTTTCAATGGATTTGTTGTAATAGGTAATTACAATGTCAACTCCAGAGGAGAAAAGAGAGCTTGTTATGTTAAAGAGGCACATGGTGATTCATGGTGATGGGAAATGTTATTGCCCTTGTTGTGAATGCAGGGGTTTTAATGGAAAAAGACTACCTTAAAAAATAGTTGAAAAAATTGTAGGGAGAATGGTCACGTTGAAGGGGGCAATGAATATCATCCCATGGTAAGTAATTAGTTATTATAGATCTTTAAGGTATTATACATTAATTGTTTTTTTTTTTTAATTTATCTTTCAAAATAATATTTTTGATATACTCTAACTATATTTTATTCCTTCCATTGTTTTTATTAAAGAAAAATCATCCTAAGAATGTGATGTTGCCTAGTAGGAGAAGTTTTCATAGAGATAATACTGAAGAACAAGTTGAACTTAATCGTGTGGATAATGGTGATCACGTTAATCCTATGGAAAATGATGATATTAATAATATAGTTGATGATGATGGAACAAATAGATTGATCCAAGACATTTATAATGCTCCAATGGATGATGATGTCAACATGGAGGACAACTTGTAGGATGATAATGATGACAGTGATGAGGACAATGATGATGAATATATTTTTGATAAACCTATCCTTCAAAATGCCACTGAATCCCTATATGAAGGCACAAAAAAAAGTGTTCTCTCTGCTGTAATGTTGT
>SNQJ01S0068686.1:4557-34182 GCA_010110895.2 Picea sitchensis | reverse complement strand
TAGAATTCTTAGGCTTTTATAGCCTTTACATCAAGGTTTCAAGATCCTAATTTAATGGATCTGAAATACCAAAAATAAACATAATCTATTTGATCTTTTAGCATAAATGATCCAATATTATCATCATAAGTCGAATTTGACAACATGGATAATTATTTGGCAGCTTGTCGATGAAAATCAAAGACTTCAAAATTTGTCTTTGATGGCTGGGCGATTTTTGTCAAGAATAAACATGCCATTTGGCTTCATTCCCTTACCATATGCCTTCAAAACTTGATGAAGAGGATGATATAGATTTTGATAATTATTATCTTTAATTTGAGATCATTCCCACAGATTCTAGAAACAGAAAAACGCGATATGGGCAGAAAAAAGACCGATCTGGACTCTTCAGAGATTTCGACGGCTTGCTAGTCGTGTATTTTGACTTTTAGCCACCGAAATCCAAATCTTTTCGGCAACTCATTACACTGTAAATTTAACATTTAGCCGCTGAAAGCTAAAATTAACCTTTGGCCTATTTTTAAAGGTGAAATACTCATTTTATTGAATTTATGTGAATTTGAGCCTTTCTCAAAACCTCTAAAACTTTAATATTTAAAAATAAAATTATTATCTTTAATTTGAGATCATTCCCACAGATTCTGAAAATGGAAAAATGCGATCTGGGCAGAAAGAAGACCGATCTGGACTCTTCGGAGATTTTGGCAGCTTACTAGTCATGTATTTTGTCTTTTAGCTGTCAAAAGTCAAAGCTTTTCGGCGGCTCATTAAACTGTAAATTTCAAATTTAGCCACCGAAAGATAAAATTAACCTTTGACCTATTTTTAGAGGGGAAATCCTCATTTAATTGAATTTATGTGAATCTGAACCTTTCTCAAAACCTCTAAAACTTTAAGATTTAAAAATAACTCTTCTACCTAATGATCCTCTTATCATGTGATTTGGGAAATATTAGCAAGTGATTTTTGATCTCTAATAGAACCCCAACATTATTCCTGTGTGAATGGCATATTTAAAAAATAAAAAAACCCAACATTAGTCACTTCACCGATGAACAGGTTCGTCGCTTGTATAGCCATTTGGTCTCTTGACTAAGTTTGCCAGGGTTGTCTTGGTCACTCTTGCGACTAATATTAGTCATTAGACCGACTAACATTAGTCTCTAGACCGACTAATTATGGTCGCTAGAGTGACCAAGGTTATGTTTTCCTTAGATATGCTAGAAAGGATTGTGACTAAAGTGGGTTGTTAGACTGACTAACATTAGCCGCTAGACCGACTAATTATGGTCGCTAGAGTGACCAAGATTATGTTTTCCTTAGAGATGCTAGGAAGGCTTGCGACTAAAGTGGGTCACTAGACCGACTAATCTTGGTGGATGGACCGACAAATGGTAACTTTTCCTTATTGTGTATAGGCTTCTTTTCCCGATCGCTAAATCGACGAAGATGCATGTGTAGTCGCTAGACCAACGAATCTATTTCGACAAGAAAACAAATCATATTGGTCGCAACAATGACCCTATTCCGATGAAACTTCATCACAAAAACGTTCAAATTTAGTAGTGTGACCATTGAATTCTTAGCATCCACAACACCTAGATTCCATGTATGAAATTCAAAAACATCTCTTCACAATGGCTTTGTGAATATATTAGGAAATTGGTCTTTTGAATTACAAAATTCTAAATATATATCACCATTCTTTACAAGATCTCTTACAAAATGATATCTTGTATCTATGTGCTTGTTTTTTTGGTGAAGCACATGATTCTTGGACAGAGCTATGGAAGAATTATTTTCACAATAAAATGGAGTTGGTCCTTCATGTTCATGTCTAAGATCATTCAATAATCTTCGTAAACAAACTTCTTGACGAGCTCATGTTGTTGCTACTATATACTTCACTTATATTGATGAGGTCATCACAATAGGCTACTTCTTGGATTTCCATGAAATCAAACCTAAAACACAATGAAATACATACCTTGAAGTACTCTTTCTATCATCTAGGACACCTAGAAAGTTGTTATTGGTATATCCAGTCGAATAATTATTCTTAGTGTTTGAGAATAAAATACCATATATTGTTGTTCTTGCAATGTATTTAAAAATCCTTTTTCCAACTTGTCAATGCATTTCCTTAAGTGTCTCCATAAATCTAGAAATGAATATAGTTGAAAACTTAATGTCTCATTTAATGGCAGTAAGATACATGAGACCGTTGTTGCGGAAAATTTTCCCTTGCGAACAAGTGAAACCCCTTTGGATTAAGACTCCTTTGATCCAAGACACAAGGTAACAAATGGTTCCCCACATTCCCCTTAAATCTATTCTATTCCCACATACAAAACAAAAAGGGGAGATGAAAGAATCAGATAGATGACCTACCTCCTTTCCATCAGTTGTCCCCGTTGCTCTAACCCTTGATATTGATGCCCAAGCTCTTGGTACAAAAGAAATACTGCAAGGAACAAAGCTATACTTCTTTCATCTACAATATTTTGTTAATCAAAATAGATCTATCTATAACGAATTAGGCACAAATAGACATGAATACAATGAACAACATTACCAATCAAGAAAAATAGATCTATCTATAAAATATCTATTTTGTTAAGAAAAATAGATCTTTCTATAAAGAGTTAGGCAGAAATAGACATGCATACAATGAACAAGATTCTATTTTTAATCCAACAGGAAAAAGATATTTCAATCTATCCACAATATTACAAATTTGATAATTTAGTTCATGTTTTTTCGATCATGTTAAATTATGTTATCAAGAGATGATTTCATTAGTGAAAACATGTGATAATCTAACTTGGTGTTGTGAAACAATTCTGCAAAAAGAGCAAGACATTCTTCCCTTCTTTGGCCAAGGAAAGTGCTCTGATACAAATTGTTAAGTACCTATACTAGATATGCAAGTATACTTCAATAAGACCAAGAATAAACCATAAAACATTCACCATAACATGAACACAAGAATATAGAGAAAACCCTTAAGGTAGGGTAACACCATATATTATTCCTTAAGGAAGGAATGCACTCCTCAAGCAACACTTTCTTGTTACAATGACAATATTCTTCACTATGCTTCATAACATTGCTTACACTTCTTTATATAACTCTCTCTATCTCCTAGGAACCTTCTAGAGAGCCTTCTCACATTTATTACATCCAACTACCATAGTGGGCCTTTATTAATATAGTGGACCTAGTCCACCTTACATTAAATGACCACAGTCTCATATATTAAATGAATTCCACTAATAACACATAACTACATTCCCATTGGGTACCTCATGTTGGGCTCTAAAGATGTCCTAAAACAACCTTAGTTTAACATTAATTTATCAACCGTGGATTCAAATTTTCGTTCAAGAATATCAGCAAAGTCTATGCAGATAGTTGTAGAGGTTAAAATCATGTAGTCAAAGAATCTGAGTTTATTAGTCATCAAGTTCCTCACACATTCATAAAAATTCTGAATCTATGATTTTACTCAACAGAATTATAATCTAATCAATAACATGATGTGAAATAAAGGCATTAACTAATTTGTTGAATTCATCTAGCTAAAAAACATGAATTTAATTTATGATCGTACTCAATAAACTGATCGATCAATGATTATTTAATCTGCTCGAAAGGAACAACTAAGTACTGCAAATTGAGAAGGAGCAACAAATGTAGAATTAAGCGAAAGGAACAACAACTATAAATTTAATAAAAGGACATCGTGTGTGGAAATGAGAGGAACTTCCAAGCAATAAACTGCAACAATGGGAAATGGAATAACAATAGATAACATTCACATGAAACATCTATCCTCTGTAATTAACAACATAACCAATTTATAAAAACATCAACACACTCACGCGTTTATCTAACTGTTTAAAAGAGATTTAAATCATGGAACTGAAATCAAATTGATACAATTACAGATTGAGACAGTAACTCCTTCCGACTGGGCCCACGGTCTTCAGAAGTACTGCTGCTAGAAACTCAGTATGAAAATATGGTAAAAATGCGCAAAGCTTCTATTAATTCCATAACTAGTACAACATTTACAATAGACTTCTTGTACAAAGAAATTCAAAGATCTAAATACTTGGATAAAATTCTTTTATTTTTCTCTATGGTTCATTTCCGTCTATATATTACAATGATATGGGTAAATTAAGTTATCCTAAGGATCCAAAGATCCTCAAGATTGATTTTACTATTTATAAAGATTACAAAATAGACAATCAATCTTCCTCAAAACTGCTTTGTGCCTGATTTCTTCAATCTCCAATAGTCTATGCATCTTCAAAATATTCTTAGTTGTCTTGATTCTAACAATATTTTTCCATTCCTGCAATAAAGTCAAACAATTCAAATGAAATTCAAAAATTTCCTAATATCACTCAATAATATTTCTAGAAGATTTTTTAATCATTTTATGTCCTAATTATTTCTAATTAACATAAAAGTCAATCAAGATTATATCATAAACCATGGTGATAAGGAGGATATTTATACCTTTTCCTCAACTCAACATACCCCCCAGCTTACCTTCTTGCATGTACTGATGCAAGAAAAGATTTTACATGTAAAGAAATGATGTTGAAGGGAGGAGAGGTATTTTCTCTAGGTCTTTTGAACCCATTCTTACTTTTGAGCTCTTCAAAAGAAGATTCTTCCTCCTTCTTACGAATTTCATAATTACTCTGGTAACCCTCTAGAGGATACCAAATAATTGGGGGACTATATTTGCACCCAATCCAGGCAGGTCCTTCATCCAAGATCATTCTGGCATATCTCTCCAACCTGAAGGTAGTTGCATGAAAGTTTTTGAAACCAAAGGGTTCCCTATTGTAATACCCTCTTTCCACCAGTCTGTAAATAAAACTATATGGGTTGAGGAACTATGGAAAACTTAAAAGTGTGAATGTTTGATTTGATGGACCTTGTGTAGAAGGTCGATGAATGTAAATTCTGATTATTTTAATAGAAAATGGTTACGTGTTGCTTGACTGCTGAAAGAGGGGATGTGCTAAGACAGAGACCACAAAATTCTTTGAAAGGTGGTGGAGGGGACCAGGAATGGTTGAGTTAACCTCCACCGAACTAGTACTATGCTGGAATTAATTTTCTCATATCAGAACAACCCTCTGACCAAGAATGAATTCCCATCAAGATGGTAGGTGGGAAGGCCTCTTCAAGAGTTAATGAGGAATGGGGAAGATTTCCCATCGGTAAGGCTTATAGACTTGACCACAGAATGGGGGGATTCAAGCCACACACAATATTTTTGAGGGAGGAAAGAAAGGAAGCATGGTGGATAAAGGGATACCTACAGAGAGAAATGCAAAGATGAGAGAAGAATCTCTTGGTTCTAAGGAAGGATTGAAAGTGAAAACAATGAGTTCTAATCACAGATAATAGAGACATAGGCAAGAGAAGGAGAGTAACCTTCGTCCTTATCTATTCCTGTATTGGGAGAAAGAGAGTAACGTTCATCCTTATCGATTCATGTATTGGGAGAAGGAGAGTAACCTTCGTCCCTAACTTCTGTTGAGCTGGAAGTAAGAGATTTAATATCAAAGCATCGTGGCCAAAGCTCGGGGGTGGCCAATGATAAATCCATTGGGAGTGGCTGAGGCTATGGTTAGGTGGAAACGAGCACCCCTTTCAGAAATCGCATCACACTCTATGGTTCTGATAAGTGTTTTCTTGCCTTATATTTTTGAATTGCAGGTAATGGAGGTATGTGAGTATTTACATGTCTATAAAGGTTTCTTTCTATATATTAAATGATTAAGTTATGAATATGTGTTCGTTCCCTTGAGAGGCTATAATTATGCTTGGATTTCCACGTGCCCTAGTTTAATCACTCGAAGGCGCTTTCCTCGGGGAATTTCATCACCATCCTAGAGTTGAGTGAGTACTTCCCTGAATGCGGAGGTTGAATCCCGCAATCCCTCCGAGGACAGATTCTATTAAGCTCAGGAAAGGTAGTGCAGATATGCATAGGCTCTCTATGAGGTAAGCAGAAACCCAAGACCACTTAGGTCCTAGACTTGATGAAGGAGCACAATATTTGTGTCGAAGATCCCTCTATGTGTTAAGTCCAAGAAAAAGAACATAACACTCTTAAATCCTTCTTAACTAAAGAAGCTCAGGAGGGATAGCGAGAGATTCAAGTATCGAAAGGGAGTATCCTTTCATTTGGAAGTTGAACGAACGAGATCCATTCAGGAGGATCTGAGGTCTATCATTGCCGTTATATTTGAGGAAGGAACGCATGTGTTAGTGCCTCGACTTCTTCTGCCTTCGTAGGTCTGATGAACGTTGATAATCATCGTGAATGGGACGGATCCTTTGAATTTCAAAACTTGAAATTGCGATGTGATCTAGGTTGTATATCTAAGGATCTATTGGGAACCACCTTGACTATCGGATCATGAGTTTGGAGTTCGCACGATGGGAGAATCGCGCGTTGGTGTGACTAAACCTCCGAAACCTGAAATCGCGATGCGATCTGGGCCGTAGATCCAAGGATCTATCAGGACCCACTTGAATTGTCTGATAAGAGTCCAGACAATGAGGGATGAGCATAGAGGGGATAATATCTTAGCGGATCTGAGCACGTGGACCAACAACCATTGGAGATACAGGAAAGTGCACAAGATTTAACCTTTTTGGAGTTGCACAAGAGAGCGAACTTGCGAAGTTCGAGATCGCGAAAGGATCCTAGCCTTCCATTGAGAAGGGACATGTGGTGAGATATCAGTGTTTCAATGACTCACAACTTAGGAAGTTAGAGATGGGAGTCAGGAGAACGGAGGTGAATCATATCGGGAGTTTCTATATGCAAAATCCCGACGTGATCTGGACCGTCAGATCGTGGAAGAATCAATATTGTTGGTCTGTGGCGAAGAGATATCGACATTTCAGATATCGAGAGAAGGGAGGTGAGTGACCCTCCAACTTCACGAAACGTGAAGTCCCGATAGGCGCTTAAGGTTCAGCCCCGGGTCACAGTTGGTGGTCATATGAAGGAGGAGCTAGCAAGTTCTAGGCCCCTGTCGGGAGATCGGATATCGAGAGAGTCAAGGTGAATCACATGCAAGGACCTGATATGTGACCTCACAACACACCTTTTTTTTAGCCTTGTGGTCATGGGTAGTGGTCACATGGAGAGGTCTTGCGCCTGGTGCTAGTTCGTATGGGTGAAGTCTCGCAAAGACCCGTGGATTGATTTCTTAGAGATTCCAGTAGGGAACCAAAGATTTGCTTCAGCTCAAGAATTTTTTATGGTCCGTTGACCAGAATTAGGGACCATGGATGGAAGATTCGACTAATTGAAGAAAAATAATTTTTTTATTTATTTATGCCCCATTCTGGGTGTGTTATAAATTGGTATCAGAGAAGGTTACAACACTTGGCCTACTTGGGCTCATGGAAAAGTCGCTTAAAAACTTTATTTAGAGTAATTTCAAAGGAGTGACACTCTACCTTACAAATTTCTTAAAAGGTCCAGTTAAAAATGTTATTAAAGAAAAGAATGAAACTTTCTACTTTGTGTATGCATTTAAGAAATTGAACCGTGTATTGTTCATGAACTAATAGACTGTTAGATAACAATAAGTTTTTTTTCAACACTCGAGCTATCAGTAAAGCACGGGGAAAACTTCAATACTAAAGGATGGTGACGTGTCATGAAGTGGGGGATGGCTCCCAGAATAGAGATGAAAAATCTGACAAAAGGAGGGTTGTGGGAACCCCTCTAGATATGGCTAAATCTGTAAGGAGCCTTAGGGACGAATTACAGAGTTGCAAGGCTGACAACGAGATATTGAAAAAGGAGTAAGAAAAACAAACAGAAATTAACGTAGTCTTGTTGTAGAGCTTCTCCGACATACAGAGGAAGCTACAACATGAACCCACAAGTAGTCATGTGGATCGGCGACATAAGAAGAGAAGCCAAAGTCTACCTGAAATTTGAGAACATGACTCCATAAGTGAACACACTGGGAGAAACGTCTCAAAGAAGGTCCAACATGGACACTCATCGGTAGAGTCTTCTGGAAAGGAAGCTGGAAAATCCGAAGGATCTTCTAGTAATAGAGCAAGCTCACATTCTCAAAGGAAAGGGAAGAAGTAGAAGCATTCCAAAAATCATGATCCTGAAGAATTCAAGAAAGCCAAACCACCCTCTTTCGATGGAGAGATTAGGAAGGGAGAAGAGGATGAAGTTTGGCTACTTGTATTAAAGAAATACTTCAGAGTCCATGACTACTCTGAAAACTTGATGTCTCAAATAACCATCTTTAACCTGAATGGAAAGGCTTCCATTTGGTGGGAGGACCTTAGGAATCTGAAAGGAGTCCATGAGAAGGACTTTTCATGGAAACAGTTTGAGAAATACTTCAGGAAGTTGTATCTGTCAGAGAAATACATGGATGGGAATACTAAGGAATTCTATGAACTCAGGCTAGGACAACTCACCATTAATGAATTTGTCAATAAATTCCTTGAACTACTGAGGTATGTACCCTCCATAAAATATGAAAAAGTAAAAATGCAGTGGGTCATTAGTGGGTTGCCTCCAAGTACCAAGTCTACCTCCAAGAAAGGATATTGACTTCTCGATAGAACTTACACCGGGAGCGGTACTAGCATCTATAACGCCATACAAAATGAGCATGCCAGAGTTGGTTGAGCTCAAGCTACAGCTAAAGGAGATGATGTAAAAAGGCTACATCCGACCTAGTGTATCTCTGAGGGGAGCGCCCGTTTTGTTTCTAAAAAAGAAATATGGCACACTCCGACTGTGCATAGATTACAGACAAATACATAAGGCAACCATAAAGAACAAGTACCCCTTACCAATAATCGATGACCTGTTCGACCAATTGGGAGGCGCATCCATATTCTCAAAGATCGACCTAAGGTTTGGCTACCATAAAGTCTGGATTAAGGATGAAGAGATCCACAAAACAACCTTCAATATGAGGTATGGTAACTATGAATTCATGGTGATGCAATTTGGGTTAACAAATGCCCCCGCCACTTTTATGTGCTTGATGAATAATGTACTCAGTAAATTCTTGGACAAATTTGTGTTGGTTTTCATTGATGATATCCTAATATACTCCAAGAATAGGTAGGAGCATGAAGAACATCTTAGACTCGTACTTCAAGTACTAAGAGATCATCATCTCTACTCTAAGTTTAGCAAGTGTGATTTCTTTCAGAAGCAAGTCCATTACTTAGGCCATGTCATATATAAGGAAGGGGTGGCAGTAGACCCCGAAATATCATATCCATTATGGAATGGCCTACCCCGAAAGATGTATCTGATATTAGGTCCTTCATGGGATTAGCAGGATACTATAGAAGGTCCATAAAATGATTTTCCAAGATTGGTTGTCCAATCACTACCCTTCAGAAAAAGGGGATTAAATTCATTTGGACGTCAAAATGTGAAGAAATATTTCAGGAACTAAAATACCTCCTGACCCATGCATATGTGCTAAAGATTGCGGAACCGGATGACGATTTCCTTGTGTGTACAGATGCCTACAAGGAAGGACTCAGAGGAGTCCTTATGCAAGAGGGACATGTAATTTTCTACACGTCTAAAAAATTAAATAAGCATGAGATCAATTATGTGACCCATGACCTAGAATTGGCTACCATAGTACATGCTTTAAAAATGTGGAGTCACTACCTCCTGGGTAGAATATTTGTGTTTATGACAGATCATTGTGGATTGAGACACTTGTTTGATCAACCAAAATTCAATTCTAGGAAATCTAGGTGGATGGCTCTCCTAAGTGAATTCGATTTCGAAATCAAACATATAAAAGGAAAGGAAAATAGAGTGGTTGATGCCCTTATCAAAAGTGTAAAAATGATTCATCTAGTAGTAGTAAGTGCCTGCGAAATGAATGTCAGGGAAAGATTCAGAAATGCATAAGAGATAGACACATTTTTCAAGACCGTGACCTCATATCTAAAACAAGCACCTACAAGGATGAAGTATTAAGGCTACCAGATGCTCGAGGAAGGGCTACTGACTTACAAAAATATATTGTATATTCCAAACTATGATGACTTGAAGAGGTTCATAATGGATGAACTACATAACAGACCATATACGGGTCACCCAGGATATCAGAAGATGGTCATGGCCACTAGCTAACAATTCTATTAGCCTGGGTTGAAGAAATACCTAGCTAAATATCTAGCTAAGTGCCTGGAGTGCCAGCAAGTTAAGGTAGAACATCGACATCCAACAAGATTGTTACAGCCCCTACCAATCCCAGAATTGAAATGGGAAACCATCTCCATGGATTTCATCTCTGGACTTCCAAGTTCGACCAAGCAAAATGATGCCATCATGGTCGGGGTGGACAAGATGAGAAAGTCTTATCATTTCATCCCTTTCAAGTCAACTTCCAAGGAAATAGATATTGACAACATATTCATGAAGAATATATTCAGACTGCATGGCATGCCCAAGGAAATTATATCTGACAGGGATACCAAATTCACTTCAAGTTTTTCAAAATCCCTAATGCTCGGTTTGGAGACAAAATTGTTATTCAACACAACTTATCACCCCCAAACTGATGGACAAATAGAAAGAGTGAACCAAATAGTAGAATACATGCTAAGGATGAATGTAATGCATCATCCTAAGAAGTGGGAAGACTACCTACCATTGGTAGATTTTTCCTACAACAACGGTTATCAAGAATCCTTGAAGATGAGCTCTTTTGAAGTCCTCTATGGTAGACAGTGAAAGCTTACAATAAGTTGGAGAAATTTAGTGGAAAAAATTACAATCAGACCTGACATGATGAAAGAAATGGAGCAACAAGTGGTTCAGATAAGACAAAATCTAAAGATTTCTCAGGATAGACAGAAAAGTTATCCCGATAGAAAGAGAACTCCCAGAGAGTTCAAGACCAGAGACCATGTCTATATCAGAGTTAGACCCAGGAAGAGTTCCCTGAGAATGGGAGCCTGTGCCAAGTTGGCACCTTGGTATTGTGGACCCTTTGAAGTATTATATAGAGTGGGACCTGTATCCTATAGGCTAGCACTTCCTCCCACTATAAAGGAACATAATGTTTTTCATGTTTCATTATTGAAGAAATATGTACATGATGCTAATCATATAATTGACTGGTCTGTGATCCAGGTGGATACCAATGGAGAATTCCTATCAGAACCCCAATGCATATTAGATAGGAAGGAAACCTCACTTAGGAACCAAACCATTGCACATGTCAAGGTGCAATGGAGACACTTTGGCCTAGATGAGGCTATGTGGGAAATGGAAGATGCCATGAGACAGGCATATCCGATTTTGTTTACTTTTGTACATACATATCATGTTGATAGATAGAACATCGAGGATGATGATTACTTTAAGAGGGAGGGAATTGTAACACCCTATTTCCCCTAGTCTGTAAATATAACTATATGGGTCGAGGAACTATAGAAAACTTAAAAGTGTGAATGTTTGATTTGATGGACCTTGTGTACAAGGTCAATGAATGTAAATTCTGATTATTTTAATAGAAAATGGTTACATGTTGCATGATTTATGAAAGAGGGGATGTGCTAAGACAAAGACGATGAAATGTTGTGAAAGGTCATGGAGGGGACCAAGAATGGTTGCATTAACCTCCACTGAACCAATACTATTCTGGAATTAATTTGCTCATATCAGAACAACCCTCTGAACAGGAATGAATTCCCGTTAAGTTGGTAGCTGGGAAGGCCTCCTCAAGAGTTAATGAGGGATGGGGCAAACTTCCCATCAGTAAGGCTTCCAGACCTGACCACGGAATGAGGGGATTCGAGCCACATGCAATCTTGTTGAGGGAGGCAATAAAGGAAGCGTGGTGGATAGAGGGACACCTACGGAGAGAAATGAAGAGACGAGAGAAAAATCTCTCGGGTCCGAGGAAGGATTGAGAGCGAAAACAATGAGTTCTGATCACAGAGAATAGATATTGAGCCAGGAGAAGCAGATTAACCTTTTTCCTTAGCTATTCATGTATTGGGAGAATGAGAGTAGCATTCGTCCTTATCTATTCCTATATTGGGAGAAGGAGAGTAACCTTCATCCCTAACTTTCGTTGAGTTGGAAGTAAGAGATTAATCTCAAAGCATCGTGGTCAAATCTCTGGGGTGGCCAATGAATAACCCATTGGGAGTGGCTGAGCCTATGGTTGGGTGGAAACGAGCAACCCTTTCAGCAGTCGCATCACACTCTTAGGCTCTGATAAGTGTTTTCTTGGCTTATATTTTTGAATTGCAAGGAATGGATGTATGTGAGTATTTACATGTATATAAAGGTTTATTTCTTTGTATTAAATGATTAAGTTATGAATATGCATTCATTCACTTGAGATCCTATAATTATTCTTGGATTTCCACGTGCCCCAGTTTAATCACTCGAAGGTGCTTTTCCCAGGGAATTTCATCACCGTCCTAGAGTCGAGTGAGTACTTCCCTGAATGCAGAGGTTGAATTCTACAATCCCTACAATGACGGAGTCTATGAAGCTCATGAGAGGTAGTGTAGATATGCACAGGCTCTTTGTGAGGTAAGAAGAAACCCAATACCACTTAATTCCTAGAATTGATGAAGGAGAACAATATTTGTGCCAAAGATCCCTTTGTGTGTTAAGTCCAGGAGAAAGAACGTAACGCTCTTAAATACTTATTATCTGAGGAAGATCAGGAGGGATAGAGAGAGATTCAAGTATCTAAAGGGAGCATCCTTTCGTTTGGAAGTGGAATGGATGAGGTCCGTTCAGGAGGATCTGAGGTCTATCACAACCGTTATATTCGAGGAAGGAACACATGTGTTAACACCTCGACTTCTTCTGCCTTGGTAGGTCCGATGAAAATTGATAATCATTGTGAAATCGAGATGCGATCTAGGTCATATATCTAAGGATATAATGGGACCCACCTTGACCGTCAAATCAGTGAGTTAGGAGTTCGCGCAATGGGAGAATCATGCGTTGGTGTGACTAAACATCTGAAACCCGAAATCACGATGTGATCTGGGTCCTATATCCAAGGATCTATCAGGACCCACCTGGACCGTTTGATAAGAGTATAGATGATGAGGGACGAGTGTAGAGGGGATCATATCTCAGCAGTTAGATCTAAGTGCATGGACCAACAACCTTTGGATCTATAGGAAAGTGCACAATATTTAACCTTTTTGGAGTTGCAAAAGAGAGCGAACTCAGGAAGTTCGAGATCGCGAAAGGATCCTAGCCATCCATTGAGAACAGACGTGTGGCGAGAGATCAACATTTCGCTGAATCGCAACTCAGGAAGTCAGAGATGGGATTTGGGAGAACGGAGGTGAATCATATTAGGAGTTCTGATACGCGAAATCTCGACGTGATCTAGACTGTCAGATTGTGGGAGAATCGAGATCGTTAGTATGTGGCAAAGAAATATCAACATTTCAGATATCAAGAGAAGGGAGGTGAGTGACCCTCCAACTTTGAGAAACATGAAGTCCTGATAAGCGCTTGAGGTTGAGCCCCAGGTCACAGCTAGTGGTCATATGAAGGAGGAGCTAGCAAGTGTTAGGCCAACGCAAGGACCCAATACATGATTTCACAACACACCTTTTTGTTATGCTTGTCATCACGGGTAGTGTTCACATGGATAGGGCTTGCGCTTGGTGCTAGTTCGCATGAGTGAAGTCTCGCAAAGACCCGTGGATTGAACGGACTATGGATGGAGGATTCAACTAATTGAAGAAAGAGATTTTTTTTTATTTTTTTTATGCCCCGTCATCGGTGTGTTACACCTATTATTGACTGCATTTGGGGAGGCATCCCATCTTAGTTTAGAATCAACAATATATTATTCTTTAATCTCCCTAAAATATGGTAGACTTGAACATACAACTTGTCGGTGGATAGGAGCCAAAGATTCTACAACCTTCTCCCTTTTCATGAAGGTCTTGTGTTCTTTATCCCACCTGGTTTGGTTCTTGGTAAAAGACAAGAATGCTTGAAACTGTATGTCCCCAATGAAAGTATTAGGGTTCTCATTTCTGTTTTCTCCCAAGATGAAATTGTGAAGGTATATCTCACACAGAAAGTATTGTACTCCTTTTTAGTGTTCTCTAAAACATGAAACAAACTCAGAAACAATGGTGAAATCAAAAGGTTTTCCAGCTCTAATATATTTTATCCTTAGCAACAAACAACGTTCCAATAAAAATAAGGTGTAATTAGTAGTAGGAGACCTACAAGCTACTATATTAGAATAAACAGAGAAAATTTCTTTGATTTGCTCCAAATATTTATCTAATTGGCCCTATACTTTCTTTACCTTCCCTTGAGCTCTGCTAAGCTTAACAAAAGTCTCGTTCTCTTTTGTTGACATGGTTTGAAGTTGTTTAACAAATTTCTGATGCTTTTCCATGCTTACCATCTCACTCCCGCATTGAGTCAGGGTCTGTTGGGTTTGCACCATCTCTGCCTCCAACCTGTTAATAATGGCACCCTGTTCAGGAGACTGAAATCATTCCTCAATCTGAACAATTGTATCTTTTGTTGTTGGGACATACATATGGGTATATGCATCAATTGTCTCTGAAGGAGTAGGGAAATCTATAGGAAGCACACCCTCAGTTTGGACAATTGTTTCTTTTGATGTTGGAATCTCTATTTGAGTTTCTATCTATGTTGTTTCCACAAGAGCAGGCAATTTTGTTTGTTTTTTCAAAAGAATTGGTATGGAATGTCTTCCTGTGGAGTGGGTTTCTTCCCTGTGTCCTAGGCCTTTTGGATTTCTTCCTCTCATAGGACTTGTCATATTTCTCCAATTGTTTCGTTAATTCTATAATTATTTCTTTGAGTCTACCAACTTTATGTTTCAATACTTTGATTTTTTTAACCCTCTTTCTCAATATCCTGTTTTCCTTTTTCAATTTTCTGATTTTATTGTAGCCTTTGCTTGCTGTTTTTTGTTTATTGGGAATGTCAAGGTCTTCCCCACCTTGATCAACTAGTGATTGTTCCCCTGTTTCTTCTATGTGCTCTGTCTATTCTACATGGTTGTTTACCTCAATGTGAGGTTCTAGCTATTTTGTGTCTTCGGGGAATGACATCTCTATGTCAGGGAGATCCAAGGCAGGGTTTGAAGAATAAGTTGGTGCTTGGTGTTCTTCAGACCTGCATGTGTCTGATGTCCCTAAATTACTTAGTACTTGAGCCATATCTACCTCATAACTTTTGAAGAATTGTTCTATAAGGTTTTTGAGTGATGGTTGTTCTATCTGTGAATCTTCTTGAGTTCCTTGTGAGGGTTGTTCTGTTTCCATAGCTTCCTGAATGTTTTCAGACTAAATTGTATTTTTGTCCCTTCTTCTTTTCATAGTAAAGGTTTCAGGAACAACAACTATTCTTTTTCTCCTCTTCCTTGATGTTTATGCCTGTTTGGTCTAGGTTTCTACCAGCTGGATGGGTTCTTCTTCAATTTCAGGCTGGCGTAGTGGAGTTTCAATTTGGGAACTAACTCCTTCTTCCTGATTTGTCTCAATCCTCTGTGAGGGGGATTCTTGGTGAATTTCGGGTTGTTCAATTTGTAGGGGCCTATCGGCCTCGATTAGATCACCCAAAGTTATTTGAGTTTGGCTTAGGGCCATGTTTAGTATCATCTTTACTAGTCCATGGTGACTAATTAAAGTGACATGATCTTTAGCCTTCTAATATCCTGCATCAACTTCATGTAACATGGCATTTAGAAAAAAATGGAAAATTTATTACTAACCTTTTTTTTAGTGCTGCTAACAATTTGAGGTGGAACAGACTCACCACATCGTACCTCCCATCACATGTGATATACCTTTGTATTACTCCTTCCATCTCCCTCCATGGCTCGTTCAGAGCGGTGGGGTTGAATCCCTTCCCTTTTTTATCGAGTTCTTCTCCAAGTTCTACGAAATATTCTACAACCTCCTTGAGCGTTGTATACTTCCAATTCCACTGCATGCCTTTGTTGGGGAGGCCTGTAACCTCAACTATAATTTCATCAGTGACCATAATTTGCATTTCTCGGATCACGAAGAGTCCTCTCTGCAAGTTATGGAAAAATACTAGCGTGATATTTGTGTCATATCCCTGCAATCTGTTGAAATATTTTTTCCACCCCAAATGATGTAAAATTTCCCTTGCCTGGTCGGTTACTTGCAACAATGTGGGCTCTCGATGTACACTTTGGCTGCCCATATCTTCCTGGTTGTATCTTAGTTCAACCATCTTTTGAGACAATATCACTAGAAACAATGAATATCATAGAACAACAAATGTATATAAAAATGTGAGTTTTCCCATTTATTGAAATCATTATGATCTATCAATAAATGTGCAGAATATTCACCCCCTCATAAATGGAAAGGTCGACCTCGACCGTCGACATGTACGAGTGTAATGATGGTTGGTATTTCAAGTGAGGGGAATTACTACGCCACCATCTCCACTAGGAGAAAAATCATAAATAACCTTCAGAAACACTTAAACGGTAATCATGAACAATAGTCACTCTTGTGTGGGAAATTCAAATTTACATACCTATGTTCAAAAACGTTTAAGGAAAAAGATTCTAAATAATTTATATTTGTTCACATGTCTAGAAATATGCCACATGTCATAACCTTGTTACTTTCCCTAGTTATTGGATATAAATGGAATGATAGCCCCGCTGTTAGGAAAGGAAGTCTAGGAACACACAAAAAACTTGGCATATTTAAGGTAAACTTTGATACCACGTGCAGAGCCACTGCTGCTAGCAGGCGTCCATAGCCTCGACAGGGTTTCCTTTTAACCCATAGATGAGCTTGTATCCTTAATAAATAGGTTGAATCGTATCTTCCCAAAAATACCACTATCATGGTTTGGTAGCCAGATAAAAATAATGCCACTCACTAGATCGTAACCTAAGTGAACAAGTCGGCTCGTGATGAGACCTCTTGTCCTTTAACGAAAAAATGCCAAAGGCCATTTCCCTAGTGTGGTAGCAATAGTGGGAATGTCACTTATGTTATTATTTGAAGATCATGGTAGGTTGTCTTGTGATGAGACCTCCTATCCTTTGTGGGAGAAGTTTATTACTTTACTTATATTTAAGTTTTTTTGTTTCCATCGTTCTTTTTGTTTTTTGTTTTTTTAGGCTCTATTAAGGGAGGCTCATCTACTCCTTAAGAGTGAGGGATGGTGTAAGAAGTGTAAGAATGCCAAGTACAATGTTCTTTAGACTCCTTACTATGATATGAAGGAAAATTATCATTCAAGTATATGTATATATAGAGGGGAAAGAGACATATTATGGTGGTTAAGGATTATGAACAATATTTAAGATAATTCGGAGAAATTAATCCAAAAACAATTCGATACGATATGCTAGGTAGTCCACAAAAATGAAAAATTGTTACTATGATAATTATAAGTGATGCTGGTGAAAATTAATTAGTGAAGTTCATACACAAATGGGTGGCTAACATAATAATGGCATGTTTGTTCATGATAAAATAAACGTGACTTTTGAGAAAAAGGAACAACAATAAGGAAAAAAACCATAGAAGGAACAACAACTATTCCTTTCGAATGAACATCGCTTATCTGGAAAAGGAATGACACTCAAAACAAATGGAACAACAATCATAACAAAGGAGACAACATTTGTTACTTTCAAATGGACGATACTACCCGTGAAGGGAACAACAATCGCACGAAGGGAACGACACTTGTCCCATTCAAATGAACGAAAACCACATGCAAAGGGAACAACAATTGAATGAAGGGAATGAAAATTGTACGAAGGGAACAACAGTTGTTCTATTTCAAATGAACAACAATGATGATGTTCAATAAAAAACTTTAACCATCTAATTAAGTGATTGGAAATCTCCCGCAAACATTTTTGTTTTAGCGAATCTAGGATTGATTAGTCATCAACTAAATTCATTCATTTTTTATGGTAGGTTTATTCAATAATCAAAGTATTGGATGGTTTTTTAGTGTTATACATTCATTATAGTCGCCTGAGTTTTGTTACGGAACATGAAATATTCATCTTTTGTGAAAACATGGTTTATATTTGATGGTTTTTACAAAGTGAGATAGGACCATGGAACAGAAAAGAGTGTTAATTATATTCATTAAAGTCATCTTTTATAGTTCTTGTTCTCTCAAGTGACTTCCCTAAAAAATAAAAAGTAAAAACTCAATCAAGTTATATACAATAAGTACAGTGTTGGTGAAAATCATAATTTTATGAAGTTGAAGCTACTGGGTTACCCTCCCAGCCAGCTAAAATCTGAACAGTAGGGTCCTTACTTAATTCTTGGCAAAATGATTCTTTTGAAATATATTGATGGTAGAGTCGTAACCGATTTCCATTTACCAGAAAAGGAGAACCAGACTTGTCGATGGTAACTAAAGTGACAATGTCATTATCATGAACTTCATTGATTTCATATGGTCCCAACCATCTTGTCTGTAATTTTCTAAGAAAATCCTGAAATATGGAATCACAGAGAAGCCTCCAATCACCTTTCTAGAAATATTTCTTCTTTATATGTTTATCTTTCCATATAGCTCTCTACTGCTGAATAACAATTGTGTGCTGCAGGGAGAACTGGCATGCTTCGTCTAACTCATTGAGTTGTTGTAAGCATTGTGTATGTTCCTCTCTAAGATCTAGTCCAATTTCCTGGGCCATCCTTAGAGTCTTGATCTCAAATTCAATTGGAAATATATGTTCTTTTCGATAGACTAGATGATAAGGAGAGTAGCCAATAGTGTTATGCCATGTTGTGCAATAGGCCCATAAGGAATTTGGAAGGGCAACTACCCAATTCTGACAGTTTGTTGAGACTGTTTTTGTCAAAATTGCCTCCAATAATTTATTGGTACTTTCTACTTGTTTGTTTTCATGTTGGTGGTATGGGGAAGTACCTCCGTGTTTAACATGATAATTGCGCAGGGTGGCCATGATTTTATGGGATGTAAATTGTGACCCTCCATTAATGATTACTTCTCTGGGTAATCCATATCATACAAATAATTCAAAGAGAAACTTAATGATTGCTTCCTCCATTGTGTTTGACAAGGCTACAAATTATACCCATTTGGTCATATAGTCTGTTGCAACTAGGATATAAGACTTCTGATTTGATTTTGGGTTGAAGGGGCCAACAAAATCCAGTGCCCATCTCTCGAAAGGTTCTGCAACTACTTGTGATTGCAAGGGAATTTCATCAGCTTGGTCGGGTTCACCCATCCTTTGACAACTATCACAGGCTTGGACATACTTCTTCACATATTTAAATACTGAGGGCCAATAGTAGCCCATCTGTAAAATCTTATGCCCAGTTATGCATTCTAAAAATTGTCCGCCACAGGGCTCATCATGACCCACCTTCAAGAAAACATAAATTTCATCATCTCTTATGCATCTTCGGATCTGGAGGTCAACCCCTGTGTGGAAAAGATATCCACCAATCTAGGTGAATCATGCACTGCGTTGGATGATCAATTTCTTTTCTCTTGGTGATAGGTGTGTTGGTATTTTCCCAGCTGCCAGATAATTAGCCACATCAACGTACCATATTTTTTTAATAGTGATAGTGAACAGGTGTTCGTCTTGAAATTGGTCTTCCACTGTCAAAGAATCATCTGTTTTGGGTATTCGAGAAAAGAAATATGCAACGAGATTCTCTCTTTCGAGCCGATCCTTGACGTTGATGTTGAATTCCTGCAATAGTAATAACCATCGAGTAACCATTCCATTAGTGATCATTGTTTTAGCTAAATATTTAATAACAGAATGATTAGTATACATAATAACTGGATAGCCTGTTATATAGTGGCTTAATTTATTAATAGCATGTATAACGGCTAAAAATTCTTTTTCTGTTGTTATCTCCTCAAATAAATTGGTGGATTTTTGCTTTTTGAGGTGATAGGTTGTGATCTAAATTTTATTTCTAAATTTTTGTAAGTAGGTTAGAGAGTCCGTATTTTGAAAATAAGCTCAAAAGAAATTTTGAATTTGGTTTGGTCAAGAAAAAGTCGAAATATCAGGTTTCGGTGGTTTAGGCGAGCCTCAAATGTGCTCATTAACCACTGAAAGCCTTTGTTCCCGACAGTTAAGGGGTCGAAGCAAGAAGGCAATTAACCACCGAAAGTGTTTCAACGGTAAAAATGGAAAGCCCGTGTTTTCGCACGAGCCAGCTGTCAAGTTGGCGCAATGATTAAAACATAACCGCCGAAATCTCGCCATGGTGGAGGGGATGCACGTTCGTGGTGTCTATCCGAAAGTTTTGAAGTCCCTGTGTCCTTTCAACCACAATTGGTCTTTTCAAAATCCAAACACGGTGGTGATTTTCATGTATGATTTCACGGAACCTCCCTCCATTTCAGTCGCATGTACACTAGCCATCATGATCTGGTTATTCCTTCATTGAATCCTCTATGAGTCATTATGAATCCCGAAGGTTGCTGAGATAACCGTAAGCTCGCGATTTCATCAATAAATCGTATTTTCAGAGAATCCTAATCCCGTTTCCTCTGGTGATTTTCAAAGCGCCATTAAGTCGAGCGAGAACTCTCGAGTCAAGTAATCATGGTCGGGTTATCAGGTAAGCTTAGAATCTATCCTCTTTCAGTTTCATAAATGAAAATGTCACCGAAAATCTAAAGTTTCGGCATATTCTCAGTCAAATTGTCGTCCGAAACTGGGTTAGTTTTCTAAACTCGGTAATCCTAATGTTTGTGTCACCCTTTTCCACCGGTTTTTCATGAGTGATACTTGTTGTCTGCCTAATTTCTAGAGTCATTGTCTCCTTGGATGTCTAGCTCCCCATAATCATAGGCACACTGAACATCGACCCATGTCGAAAGCAGGGACAACTTTGAGATCTGAGGTAGATGGAGTATGTTATTTAGAATCTCACTCGGAGGTGGTCGAATTTTTCAAACAGACCGGAGTTTTTGCATACTGTGAGAAATTAACCAAATTTCACCAATAGGTGGCCGAATCGTTTTCTATTTCCTATGATGGAAGGACGGCTAAAGTTGGCAAGGAAGAGATTATCATTGACGAAGCAGCCATTACTGAGTACACCGGTTTACCCAGGTCGAGAGATTGTTGGTTCAAGACTACCACACCTTCAAACATCGAATTCAGGTCATATTTGCTACCAGTGCATAAAGCTTTGATCTGGAAGAAGGATATTCCCATGTCTCATTTGGAACCAAAGTGGCAGTTCCTGTTGAAGGCAATTTTGGTGTATATCACTTGTGAGGGGCGCTACAATAGGGTAATGTTTTATCATTTTAAACTTCTAAATCATTTCACAGGAAGAGAGCCTATAAACCTGCCTTAATTCTTTCACAAAACCCTAACGAAGATGGAAATACAAGTGAAAGCCCAGCCTGCTAAGGTTGTCAGCAGATTATCAAATCAATGGATAATTACTCTTCTCGTGAGAGGAGCTCTGCAGAGGAAACAGATTGAGTGGGGATTCTTTTTGTTTTGGAATGAATTTCAAACAAAAAGACCACCAGAGGCAGAAAATAATAAAGCCAGGGGCAGAAAAACTACTACTCTCAAGAGCAGTCACAGGAAAAGGAAAGGAATCTCACTACCAAGAGATCCTATAAAATCATCCCCTGGCAAGAAGAAAGGAATCAAGAGAAAATTGCAGTTTGAAGGTAAACAGTGTAAAAACCCTGCCACAAGAAATAACCTTCTAAATCTACCTTACAGTGATTCAGAATCAGAACAAGAGGTGGCAGAGACACAGGATAACATGCAAACTGAACAGGGTGCATATTTTCGTTCAAATCTACCTTCACCAAGTCCTCTAGAGGCCCATAGGCAACCAGAAGCAGAAGCCTCCTCAAGCAGGCCTAAAATAGTTAGAACACAGAAAATCAACAAGCTCCTTTAACAGGTTTATGAAATGGAAGTCCTAGAAAGGGTGATAAAAAAAGCCAACACAGAACTCACTGATAGAAATGCAGAACTGTTCAAAATGAATCAAACCCTTAAGGAGAAGCATGATAAAATTAAAGATAGAAACAGGGTATTGATCAGAGAAAACATGAAGCTGTATAGATAGCTCAGGATCCTGAGGTTAAAGTTAAAACAGTTTCAATCACCAGCAGAGGAGCAGATTAGATTGGAAACTTTGGCTAACTTAGCCACGACTATGATGGACACACCAGAACACCCCACATAGCCAGTAGAAGTTCGCAGGTCTGCAAGAACAAGGGTTGCCTCATCTAAGAAACCCTGAGCATCAAAAAAGGGATCCAGGTGAGCATTTTTACAAATTTTGAAATTTTCTCAAAGATGCAGTTTCGATGGTTTAGGCAAATAGGACGACTGTTCATTAACCACCGAAAGCGATGCTTTCGGTAGTTAACCCACCCAGAAGATTTCCAAGTTAACCACCGAAATCCTGTCATGTTCAGAATAATCAAGTTTTTGCATAGATCAAGGTTTTTTGAGTTGAAAAGGTTTGAAATCTTTTCGAATGAACATCTGATGAATTATCAAGACAAAGCCAATAGTTGTTTTTGACAGATTGTGGAAAGAAGAGGTGTTCTAAAGGTTTTTGATATCTTTTGACAAGACAGAAAATCAGGACACTTTTCCACCTCAGCAGATTCGAATTTTCCTCTTTTGGAGAGTCATCATTTAGCCTTGGGAGGCTATCCTGCACTTCACCAACAATCAAGAAGAGAGAAAGACCATGAAATATGGGATTGACCTCATTTTTTGGGATCATCCCACATATTTTGCAACTGAATTTTGAGTTACTATCTTTAGTATATTTGATCCTTGTTTTTAGGATCTCAGAACTACTTTATAAATCTATAAAGCTTAGGATATAATATGAACCAAGGGTTTGATTTTGGGTTAGACATGTTGCTACTGTAACTAAGACTCATTCTTAATATATGAAACATTGCAAGCTTCCTTCATCTGTGTTTTCAAACCTTTCTTTTATGTTCTTTGATATCTTATGAGTGAATGATTTCTTTGTTGGCACTTATTCAATCTACATGTGACTGTCATCTCACTAATTGATTGTTTAAGTTAAGGATCATAAG
Organism: Picea sitchensis; assembly: GCA_010110895.2. Classification (NCBI taxonomy): domain Eukaryota; kingdom Viridiplantae; phylum Streptophyta; class Pinopsida; order Pinales; family Pinaceae; genus Picea; species Picea sitchensis. Next base: position 11,000 of record SNQJ01S0068686.1, on the reverse strand, counting down.
TTATTGCCTTAGTTTTTAAACCCATTGTGCTTAATGTTTTACATGAGTATAATCTGGTTTAACAACTATCTTCTATTCTATTTGATCAACCCTTTTCTGATTGCATTTTTAGAAGGCCTTGTGATATTTGATATTACTAGACAGTCTTAAAGACACAGTCCAGTTCCTAGATATTCATCTTGATCCAAAAACCACATCAATTATTAAGAAAATAGTTTCCAAAAAGGTTGAGTTACCAGGCATCTCCGACTTACAGCCTAGGAGAGTTTCCTGGAGTGATAACAAATTGGCGTCGTTGCCGGGGAGAAGAGATCGAAGCTCGACTTCTCTGGGAGATGACATACATCTAGTTCTTGATGATAGACAAGAAGTAGACACTATTGGTTGTACATTTTCTATCTGGCGACTCCATTGAAACGAAGTGGCTCCAAAAAGAGCTCACACTAGGGCGAACCAAGAAGGCCCATTGACAACACCAGTTCTTGATCCCGAGAAGATCATCAGTAAGGGAAAATCTTTGCAAAGATAGGCTTTCGGATCTGCAAGGGAAATATATTCAGGTATTCAAAATGATACTCATCCTTCCATATCTAAAAAGCCTCTAGTTGAATCCCCTGCTGAAACTCATAATTACCAGGAAATTGAAAATTTATCTCAAGTTTCTAAGGTAGAAGAACCTTCATTTTCTTCTAATATTACTGATTCTGTTCTTGAGGTCGATGTTTCATCCCATCCTGAAAAGATAACCACCGTTTCTTCTCAGCAGAAAGAAAACTCTTCTTCATCTTCTTTTGATTCTTCACCTATCAAACCTTCAAAAGGTGTTTTATACACTCACACAAATATGCCTGTTCTTGAAGATATTCTTCATGATCTGTCCTCTAAGGGAGAAGAAAATTTATCTTCGTTACTCGGTCAATTTTATAAAGCCTCTTATTTTTCACCTATTTCTGAAACTTCTTCTCAAGGTGAAGTGAGACAACCATTCCATTCTAACTTAGGCAGCCCATCTCCTCCATCATCCCCTACGAGCTCCTCGTCTGTGTCAATAACCAAGACTTCCATGGCTGCCCCTTTGACCAGGATGGAACAGATTTTGGCAAATAGATATTCCCCACTTGTATTGCCAAATCCCTTGTCTGCTATGCCAACCTGAGACTATCAGAAATATATGCCAAAGTTTACAGGAGCAGGAGATTATACTGCTGAAGAACATATTGAATCTTTTTATGCTTATGCCAAAAATATCAACATTTTCGAAGAAGATGTGTGGACTAGAGTTTTTGTTCAGAGTTTGGATGGCCAATATTGAAAGTGGTTCAAAGAGCTACCAGCAAATTCGATCACAGGCATTGAACAATTAGATGAGGTATTCTTGAAGCACCGGGGAGAAAGAAGAGATCTGTTATACTACATTTCTGAGTTTGGAAATTTGAAGAGGGAGGATGGAGAGTCGGTCTCAAACTTCATCAAGAGATTCAATAGGATGTTTGGTAAGATCCCTGCAGAGATTAAACCAAGCAACGCATCGGCAAAGATCACATTCTCTGTTTCCTTTGATCCAGAATTTTGTCTAATTCTTAGAGAAAGACGATCAGCCACACTTGCTTTAATGCAAGATGTTGCCCTCGAGGTTGAATCTAACATTACAGCATCTCAGAAGCTTAAAGGAAGGGTTGAGAGGAAGAAATCTGTTGTTGAATCCTCCTCTTCTTCTAATAGTAAAATAGAAAAGATGGAAAAGATGTTAGACAGTCTGACAACTGAAATGTCAAAATTGAAGGTTTAGAATCAGCAACCAACAAGGGCAAAAGAGCCAAATGCTTTTGCCCCCAGAAATCCAAATGCTTTTCCTTACAGAAGGAATAATCCACAAGTTCAGATTCTTCAAAGAGATAGAAATCAAGTTGATGATAAGAGGATCAGACCACCTTTTCAAAATGCAATATTAAATGAAGAGCAACAGCCACCTCACGATGAAGTCGAAGATGCAGATGAAATAAACTATTTTGGTGATGAAAATGATTCTTCATTTTTGACACAGGTAGACTATGAAGAAGCCCTGATGGATCAGCAAATTCAAGAGGCAGGTGTTGAAGGATCTATTTACTTGACAGATGATCATAAAGGTTACAACTTAATATCCAAGAGTGCTGGTCCGAAATCACCCATTGATGCTCCTGTGAAGAACAGGGAGGTTACTGCTCCTGTGAAGAGTAAAGAGGTTGTTGTCAAGCAGCCTCCCGCTCCTGAAAAACATACCTCTCCTCCTGCAAAACCACAGAAGAAACAAACTCAGCCCCCAGCCAAGGAGCAAGTCAGTCTCAAGGCTCCTTCCAATGAGGTAAAGGTTTCAGACAGACCATCTTTCTCTTTTAATTTTGAATCAGAAATTCAAAAAGTTAAGATACCGATGCCTTTAACTGAACTCATGAAGAATGAAATTTTTAAATCAGCCATCCTGAAGTCTCTTGAGCCAAAGACCTCTCCATCTGATGATTTCGTTAACCTACAAGATGATAAGCCTAAAGTAACCATAGGGCCTATGATAGAAGACCGAGATGATTCTTGCCCACCATTCTACATATCCCTAAATGTCCATGACAAAATCCTTCACAATTGTTTGCTCGACTCCGGGGCTTCACATAATCTTATGCCAAAAGAAGTGATGGATGAGCTTGGTCTGGAGGTCACCAAAGCATGTCAAGATCTTTTCTCCTTTGATTCTAGGAAAGTCAGATGTCTCGGCCTCATCAAAGACCTTGTCATAAACCTTTCCCAATTTCCCATGAGAAGCATGGTTATGGATGTGGTGGTTGTTGATATTCCACCTAAGTTTGGGCTTCTCTTGTCTCGTTCATGGGGAAAAAGGTTAGGAGGTACCTTGCAGATGGATCTGTCATATGCTACGATTCCGGTGTTTAGGGGGGATATGAAAATACTTTTCAGGGAGAACCAACTTGCCTACATCATCAGTGATGGAAAGAATTCTGTCAATCATCCTATCTATGCTGTGGATACAAATTTTGGTTCATGCATCCTTCAAATAGATGATGCTCAATCGAATCCTATGCAGCTTGTGAAGCCTATTGAACAACAGTCTGATGGTGAAGACATTTCAGTCTGGACTATGTACTTTGATGGGGCCAACACTAAGGATTCAGCAAGTGCTGGGGTAGTTCTAATCTCTCCTTCAAAGGAGACTTTATCTTTGTCTTTCAAGCTCGACTTCAGAACTACTAACAACATAGCAGAATATGAGACTCTGCTATTGGGATTAAATTCAGCCAAAGAGATGGGGATAAAAGGTTTGAAGGTATTTGGCGATGCGGACCTCATTATACAATAGGTAAATAACACCTTTCTAGCCAAGCATGTCAGATTGAAGGCCTACAGGGACGAGGTATGGAAAGTGCGAGAATATTTTTCTGTTTTTGAAATTTCATATATACCAAGGGACATGAATCAGCTCACTGATTCTCTTGTTGTTTCAGCCAGCATGTTCATTCCTTCCATTCCCCCTAGGCTCAGTTATGAGATTCAAGTAAAATATCGACCATCCTTACCTGACAATATCAAATATTGGAAATTTTTTGAGGATGATGATGAACTTAACATATTTCTCCAAGTGGTAGACGAATTTTCTGATTTTCATGTTGACCAGCAGAATCTAAATGTAGAATAATCCCAAAAACCTGAGCTAAAGAAAAAATTGGGCCAGCATGATATTGTTCAGCTACCCAACAATTATATACCCCGAGGTTTGGTACCCTTGGAAAGGATTTTTGATCGAAATGGCGTTCCTTACAAGCCAGACAAAAAGGAGAAAGATCCAGTTGTTCATGAGCATAACATAGGGGGTGAAATCCAACCCAAACTTATAAATTTGTCTTCCGAATTGACTGCTGATCAGAAATCCAAATATTGTAGTGTTTTGAAGGAGTTTTCTGATGTCTTTGCTTGGAAATATAGTGACCTAAAGACTTATGACCTTGATATTATTCAACATAAAATCCCTCTTGAAAAAGACACCATTTCTTTCAAACAAAAGATCAGACCTATCATTCCTCTTCTGCTGCCTGTGATTGAGAGATAAATTAAAAAGCTTCTCGATGCCAAGATCATTATTCCCTTGAGATACTCCAAATGGATTGCCAATGTGGTGATAGTAAGGAAGAAGAATGGTGAGGTCAGATTGTGTGTAGATTTCAGAAACCTAAACAGATGCTTTAAGAAAGACAACTATCCCCTCCCTAAGATGGAACACTTGCTGCAAAGGATTTTAGGGGCCAAGGTCATGTCTTTCCTAGATGGTTTTTCCAGTTACAATCAGATTTCTGTCTACCCTGATGACCAGGAGAAAACTGCATTTACTACTCCTTGGGGTACCTTTATGTACGCCAAGATACCATTTGGGTTAATGAATGTCGGGGCCACATTCCAAAGGGCCATGGACATAGCCTTCGTGGGAGAAAAGGATAAGTTTGTCCTCATATACGTTGATGATATCACAATATATTCCAGCATCCATGAGGAGCATCTGAAGCATTTGAAAAGAGTGTTCTTAAAATGCAGGCAGTTCGGGATCTCATTGAATCCCAAGAAATCCCAGTTTGCTCTAAGGAAAGGTAAGCTCTTAGGCCACATCGTCTTAGCAGAAGGTGTAATGATTGATCTAGCATGGGTAGAGGCAATTCAAAATCTGTCCTTGCCAAGGTCAAAAAAGGATATACAATCGTTGCTCGGTAAGATAAATTTTGTTAGAAGGTTTGTGCCAAATTTTTTCGAATTAGTCAAACACATAACATGCATGTTGAAAAAGGGGTCTGAGATAAAATGGACAGACAATGAGAGAAACTCTTTTCAAGACATCAAGCAAGCGATCATGGAATCCCCGACTCTGATCAGCCCAGATTACAGTAAGATTTTCTATGTTTTTTCTTTTGCTTCTTATGACACAGTGGCAACAGTTCTGCTATAGAAAGACGATGACAACTTGGATCATCCCGTGGCTTTCTTCAGTAAAACACTCAGGGACGTTGAATTAAGGTATGACCCTATCGACAAACAAGCTTATGCTCTCATAAAATCTTTAAAATCCTTCAGAATTTATATTCTTCACTCAAAGGTCATCGCATATGTCCCTTCATCTTCCGTAAAAGATGTTTTGACTCAGCCGGATATTGACGGAAAGAGAGCTAAATGGATTGCAAATATGATTGAGTTCAATATTGAAGTAAATCCCAACAAATTGGTAAAATGCCAGGGCCTTGCTAAGCTTTTAATGAAGGAAAATCATAAGCTGCTGGACATTAATTTCGTAGGGGAAAGTTCAGAAAATTTGTAGGCAGAGTTGGTAGCGGAGGGAAAGCATAGCAGTCAACAAGTGGCAGAGAACTTGTCTTCCTGTGAATGGTATTCAGGTATTATACATTTTTTGCAAAACTTGAAGTTCCCCCTGAACTCAGTTTGACTCAAGCTCGAGCTCTTAAGCTTAGAGCTATCAAATTCTACATTTATAATAATCTGTTATATTGGAAAGACCCTGTTGGTTTGCTTCTCAGATGTTTAGATAAAGAAGAGTCAGTCGAAGTAACACATCAGTTTCATTCAGCTGTTTGCGGCGGTCATCATTAATGGAAGACCACTGCCCATAAGATCCCGAGGGTTAGATATTATTGGCCTTTCCTCTTCTCATATGTGTGTGCATTCGTCAAATCTTGTGACAAATGCCAAAGATTTACCGGTAAGCAACAGCTAAAATCTTTACCCCTGAGACCTATAGTGGTGAATGGCCCTTTTTAGCAATGGGGTTTATATTTTATAGGTGAGATAAATCCTTCATACAGTGGTCATCACAAGTGGATTTTGGTAGCCACAGATTATTTCACAAAGTGGATAGAGGCGATTCCCACCCAGAATGCTACACACCAGGTAGTCATGAAGTTTCTCTATGAAAATATTTTAAGAAGATTTGGTTGTCCCAAGAGGCTGGTAACAGATAATGCAACAACATTTAAAGAAGAAGCATTGGTAGACATGTGTGAATCAATGGGCATCCAGCTGGTACACTCGACTCCCTATTACCCTCGAGGTAATGGCTTGGCTGAATCATCCAATAAGAGCTTGATCAAAATCATAAGAAAACTGTTAGAGGAAAATAAAAAAAATTGGGATTCCAAACTGAAATTTTCTCTGTGGGCAGACAGAGTAAATATTAAAAAATCCATAGGAACTTCCCCATTCAAATTGGTTTATGGAACTGATGCTATTTTTCCTGTTCAGTTAGTTTTTCCAGTGGCTAAGTTCTTTCAGGAAGAGCAAACTGAGTCAAATGACATGGTAAGAAGGATGCTTGATTTGGTGGAACTGCAACAAGCTCGTGAACAGTTAGTGGACAGGTCAGAGGCTCATCAGAAGAAGATCAAAAAGACTTTTGACAG
>SNQJ01S0068685.1:39364-53574 GCA_010110895.2 Picea sitchensis | reverse complement strand
AAGTCACTTATATTTTGTCAATTTAGTAGAGAGAAATTGTTTACATTGAATTTGATAATATATATTTGATCTCATGCTATTCATTTTGAATTCTTGTATACATCAACGAATTTAGAAATTGATGCCATCAATAAATTCATTCTTTAAGTTGATAATATATATTTGATCTCATGCTATTTGTTTTGAATTTTTGTATGCATCCGTGAATTTAGAAATCGATTCCATCAATAAATCTATTATTTACAACGCAAAGGTAATGTGACCATGGGTTGCGTTGTATGAGGAGAAAAGAAGGAAATGGGACAGTGACAGGAAAACATTCATACGATTGAATGGTAGAAGCATGCCTTATCCTGATCATTTAAAAGAAAATATGCCAAAAATATGTCTCAATAGTTGGGTGGCTAACCATATACAAGAGAAATATGTGGCGTCCAGTCGTCATCCACGTGGAGAAGATATAGATGCACTAAACATAGGGATCAAGTGCATCAACTCTGTAATAAACTCTCTGAGTGCCATGTTCTATTTATAATATTGCACATTTGAATTGTAAGATGTATTTTATTTTTATTAATGCTTGGGTTATTATACATATGAAATCGTCCTTTGTTCACGTTTTTACAGGTGCATTTGTTCCCATTTATGTGGGCATATGGACATCATTTTCGAACCGAGTATGCTTATGATGGACACATCACACAAGATTGTGGAGTGGAGGTCGAGTTCAACCATTCTAGTCATGCTAGACATTGTGATCAAAACCTAATAGAGGGGAAGTTAGGTTATATTGGAAAGATACAAGAGTTCATGCAAGTGGACTTCTCATCGTTTCAATGTGTTATTTTTTTCCAAGTGGTGGGATACCTTCAATTGGAGAAATCTAAAGGAAGATCATGAGAGTGGGATAATATGTATTAACTCTAAAAAAATGTGGGTTGAAACTACGGAGTTATGTTTTCCCAAAACATTGCAACCAAGTTACCCTAATGTGTTGGATGGGGATTGGTGGTTCATAGTGAGACATGATTTAAGATTTAAACATATTTTTGAGAACAAAAATGTTACAATGCTAGATGAGGAAGATAATCAAGGTGATGGCAGTGAATACGTATTTGTAAATGCTTTGTTTCAACATTTATATTCTGGATGCGTCATTTTATTATGGGTATCTATAATGGCTAGTTATGTTTTTTTCTTCATTTTATAATTATGTTGGATATGAAAAGTTAACAACTATTTACAACCACCATATTGAAAATACATTAAACAGTACAAGCATAAGATGTGGTTTTGATATATTTTTATTGTCATATTTATTGTTTATTATGCCAAATTTATGTTGTTTTATATGAATGTATGTTTATGCTAACCTTTGAATTACTAAGCAGTAATTGAGATATCACAAAGTTGGTGACGTACAATAGTAAAGATTCATTTTAAATTATATTTTATTTAACAAAAAAATGAAGATATTTAAAAATCAAACCTCAAAAATTTTATCGTTTGAAAAAATCAAAATTCAAATAAATATAAACTTAATTTGATGGAACTTCTAACGACAATTCCAACAAAATAACTTTGTGCAACATCTATGTGTTTTGGAATCACACTTGTGCTGTTGGCATTACCAACTTTGATGGCATTCTCAACCTTAACAAGTGCAACTATCGTGGTCTTCACCTATCCCACTCCATCATATAGTTTTATAATCATATAAACGTATATATTAATCATTATTTTTACATTATCTTTGGAAGAAGTGTCAATATAGGAAGGACATGGAAATTCTAAAAGAGTTTTTTTTTCTAGAGCCTAGTCAGAATTAAGAATTTTTTTGATGATCCATACTTATCTAAAACTATAGAAATCTTTGTCAATTTTACTAATTCTTAAAATATTAATAATAAAATGTTTGGTGATATTCTTTTTTAATATAAGATTCATAAAGTTAGTATTAGGGTAAAAAATTGTGAAACCATTTCATTGAAAGTGTATTGATAAAAATGTATTATTATTCTCTATATTTAGTATTTTAAATTTAATTGAATAAATTTCATATATTATAATAGTTGGATAATATAAATTAATAAAATCTTTGGAAAAATTAAATATTAATACAATACAATAATTGTGATTTTAGTAAACAATTATATTATAAATTTGTCTTGCAATCTTTGAATAATAAGTTTTTTTTAAATAACATTATTATTACATCATCATTATTATTATTAGTGAATAATTATGTTATAATGTTATTATTATAATATATGAAAAAGACACAATTATTCAAATCACAATCATTTCACTCATCATATTTAAGTATTTTTTCTTTTAAACATGTTTAGTCAACATATTGTATATTGTTGGACAACAAACAATTCACCTTGAAGAAGAGTTAAACATTATATGGCATTAACGGTTATAATTTTTTGCAATCACAATCCAAATTAAAATATTTCATAAAAGTAATGTTAAACATTATATGGAAACTATAAATTTAAATGAGTCCTTCTCCTCCACATGTGTCATCATTCATCGATCCTCCTCCACATGAATTAAGAATTCCTCGTGGGCAAGCAATTTCAGGCAAGGGAGACTAAAAGATCCTCTTCTATTTGACCAAGATCAGGGGGAATCAGTACCCTAGTTGTTCCCCCTAGGCTATAGTCTCACAAAAAGGGGACTAAGGGAGCTAAATTATATCACTAAGGTGTTAAAGTCGAATTATTAAAGTGACATTGGCTAAAAAGGACTTAAAATGTAATTGGCTATGATGAGAAAGTAAAGAAATAAACCTTAGAAGAAAATTAAATAATTTAAGTGAAAATTAGAATGATGGAGTATAAAAGAAGAGATCGTCGCCTCACTCCTCATTCTTGACCATTTTCTATTTGCAATTTGAGCTCTGACAACTTAAGTGTTTTGGGGGTTTTGACTAGACAAATCCTAGAGATCAACATGGAGGTGAAAGATCCCTCCTTTCCTAGTCCAAGCTTGGCCAAGGTGGTGAAAGATTCCACTCTCACCGTTCTATCTAGTTCAAATCAGCTTCAACAGTTACTAGTGGAGCAAGTGTGAATTCTTGAGGATTTTCTGTAGAATTGAGGCACACTGTCTGAGAGGAAGAGGTTTGATTTGGCTAGAGGACATTGGATCTGGAGAAGATATTGTTACATGAGTGTTTTCCATCCCTAGAGAGATATTCCTTATCATCCTTTGGGGGTTTATCACTCGATATTTATTTATTCTCAGAGCTGTCCATGTTTTCTGAAGGAGGGTGCACTTGGTGATAGAGATTCCAAGTTTTGGGAGTCATATCTGCAGCTTTAGCCAAAGAAAATCATCATAGGTGATATCCATCTCACATCCTTCGGGGATTCAACATTATTTTAGATTTTGGAGGCCAGATCTAGTGAGGATGAATTTCCAAGGGGGTTTCCATCTAGAGAGGTGCAACTCAGTCAAAAGACTCATACAATGAGAAAAAGGGAAATAGATTAATATTCTAGATCTGTCCATGCAGTTGTTGGATGTCCAGGGGAGCTCATATATCTATTTGATATTGTATCTTGGAGCTTTTCTCAGCCACATCCATTATTCTTCCATATATATTCCAGACATGTTCTTCTCTTGTACTGAGGTCAACTTATATATAAAATAAAAATGCAAATCTGAAGTTTGTGGCTATTTTGGTTGCATTTCCATGAGTTTCCTTGTTGTTTAAGTTGAAAATCATTGCAATCTATTTATGCAAAAAACTAAACAATAAACCCAAAAACAAGCTCAATAAACTACTGGTGCAAATTGTTTGAAAAAACACCTGCTAGTGGGGAAAAAAACCCTATGACTACACCAGGGTTCAAAATGTAGGCAGATCGATTAACCGTCTAAAATTCAATTAATTCTCTATACTACCCCAAACATACCAAAACTCATATGAAGAAAGCAAGGAAAAAGGAGATCAGGTAACTATACCTCTAATCCCATGTCTGATGATGACCTCCTCGCGCTTGGAAGTTCTGCTGACTGCACGCCTCCTCCCAGGGCTGACTTGCATCCAAAAATTGACAAACATAAAACTACAAGCAAAACCAAAATAAACCAACAATGTCAAACATAAACCAACAAAAGTATTCAATACACCATCATTTGGGACAAGAAAATGTAATTATTTTATTAATAACACAATGATTATACCTTTACAATCAAAGTCGAATACTGCTCCGCGAACCTGGTCCGGGATCCTTTTCACCAAGCTCCAAGTGCACCTTGTATGAACTTCTCCTCTCAACCTTCTGATCTATTCTTGGGAAGTGAATGGGTTAAATGGAGGGAGAAGGGGATACTGAGGAAATGTTGAGGCAATTCTCACAAAAGGGCAGCAATATCTTAGGCAAGGAGGGGAAGTGAAATCGGGCAAAGTTTCACTATTCTTATGCTTAGATGTGAAATGAGACCCCAACGCCTCCTTTTATATTAAAAAAGGATGGTTATTCGGTTGGGTGACGGGCTATAATAGGTGGATTAGTTGGGAAACTACCCAATAGCCCATAATCTCAATGAATTCCTTGCAACTTTTGCAAGTATACGTGGGCTATAATGGTGCAACATGCGTATGTACGCGAGCTGTAGTGGTTCAACAAGCATATGTACGAGGGAAGTAATGGTGCAAGGTGCATACATCTTCAAAAAATTGGGTTTTTAAGAAGAGAAACTTAGCAGTGCTTTGGAAAAAAATGCAAGTAAGAGGGTCAAGGCCATGTATGCATGTGTAGAGAAATTTAGGGTTATAACAAATGCACCCTTATGTGTGAGTTCAGAAGAGCATATGATGGCCAAAATACATTACAAAATCGTCACCAATGTACGAAATCGAGTGAGCTCGGGACCAGAGTTCAGGAGGTGCCATTTGCAAAATAACAATTGTCTCTCCGAGGAGGGCATACTCATGCTCGAGATGAAAATAAATCATGGCTACCAATCAAATACACTACATATCCATGTCATATAACTATATAGAAAGTATAGTCGTGAGCAATACACAACGAATCTACATCTCAAAATCAAAGATATACAAGTATAATATCCATCTTCAAGAAGCCAATAACGCCCGATGGCTAGAGATGAGGTCTTCGTAGCTCGAGCAACAACTTCAAGATCTTTAAAAATCAGGTAAGAGTATAATGGGAGTGCATAACTCACTACCCTGAGGTCTTGGAAGAATCGTCGGGAAAAGATAAGAGGATCTTGATGATCAGGCAAATAACTTCATTGATTTCGAATCAGGACTTGACTGGAATTTCAGGATGGCCGACTCATGAGGTCAAGAGACAAACTGTAGAAAGGCTGAATCAGGTTGGGTGAAAATTCCCTTGGACAAAATCACGAAAAATGATCAGACTCAGGCAGCACGACATCGACATAAGTTCACGATGCAGGAGGCAATGCAAACTATCCATGTGTTTGGAAGAGTAACCAAACGGAGGAGGACACAACTCTATGTAGCGAGAACATATTCCTAAGGTCATACTAGATCCCAATGCTTGACGAACAAACAAAAGGATGTGCTTTGTCCAAGGGCGACTCTTTGTGCTGCCAAAAAAAAGAATACATATTTCCCGTTCCCTCTTTTTGGGATATTTGATTTTTTTGTCTTTTTCAATTTTTTAAAGAGCTTGAAAAAGAATAAAAGAATGCTATGTTACAAAGGAGGAATGAGTGTCGCAAGCAAGCATACTAGTTCCAGGTGCAAGGAACATACTAATGCTCAGAGCAAGGAGACATGTGCAGGAAAATGACACTCAGGGAAAATTCCTCCATGGGTCAAGGTGTCAGGTCGCAGAGGCAAAGTGCTATGAGGCTTGTGTATAAGGCATGTTTCAAAGGTTCAGTTGAGAGCAACATGGAGCTAACATCAGGCCAAAGACAGAAAGATGCAAATGTGATTAAATAAGACACGATGAAACCCCCTTCAATGTAATTTTTAACAAGCCCAGAGAAGTTAAGCTCGGTAGTTTTTTCACGTTTTAGAGAGTCTGAAAAAACTGAAAAGAAGACTCCAAGGAGTACCTTTTTCGGAGATAGTCTAGTCGGTTCGAAAAAAGGGGTAAAATTGCACCGAAAAGACATCTATTCAAAACCATTTTAATGAGTGTGACAAAGACAACATCACTCGACAATCTTTTCAATTTTAAGGAGTCTGAAAAGAGCTTAACTATGGATTCACAACCTTTTTCTGAATTTAGTCCCCTTAGCTCGAAAAAGTGTAAAAGTTACCGAGGAGAACTCTCCCGGCAAGACGAATCTCCCAAAGCATACCTTTTTCCTCTATAATCTACAGGCCGGAAAAAGGGTTAAACTCATGCCAATAGATGTTCTTGTGGACCACTTTAACGAGTGTGAATGAACAAGGTCACTCGATGATCTTTTCAATTTTAGGGAGTCTAAAAAGAGCTTAAATATGGACTCTGTGGGGGTTCGTTTTTCGTAAGTAATATCCAAGGCCCGAAAAAGGTGAAAAACCAAAACCAAGGAGAATGTTCCTTTTTTGTAAATTTAGTCCCTCAGGCCCGAAAAAGGGTTAAACTTATGCCTGATAATACTCTTCTAGTGAACCAAAGTTCCTAGAGCATACCTTTGTTCATACAATTGACCATCCGGACCGAAAAAGGGGCAAAATACCATCGGACAGACGTGCCTACAAATTTGAGTTTGGAGAGCGTGAAGGGAAACAAGATCCCTCAACAATATTTTCATGTTTAGAGAGTCTGAAAAGGGCTTAAAGAAGACTCTAAAAGGTTACTTTTCTCAATTAATCCAGAGAAGATTGAAAAGCATAAATGCAGTCTCGTTGGATGTTGTTTTCGGATTTCAAATCAAGCTTGAAAGACAACAAAGCGTGCTCCTTTTGGGAGTCCCGAGGGTGAGGCCAAGAATGATAGTGCATCAAACAAATGAGGCTCAAACTTGTGACCATGATAGGAATAACAAGGACTCCTGAGCCTATAGTCATTATAGACAACATGGACGCCAAAATGCAACAAGGATCTATCTAGGGCATCCATGTAAAAGTAGGCTCTACCACCTAATCACGACACTTCTAGAGCAGAAATGAAGGTTCTGTGTCACACTTTGGTGGGATCGATCCTATGGCAAAGTGGAAAAGACAATGAGATGTAGAAAGTGGAGGTGAAATCCTAACTTATATGCAAAAATTTGGGAAAAATGACTTTTACCAAGGACATTTAAAGTGACCCATCCCCAAAAATTACCAAACCAAAAGGAAAAGTGTATCATAACATCCAATAAGAAACTCAAGAATGGAAATAAATGATTTCCAAGAGAGGAAAAACGACAAAGGGGGTCAAAAAAGTGGCAAAAAGGGCCAAAAAATTCTATAAATAGAAGCTGACAGCTCATTTTCACCATTGCATTTTGAAAATTGACCAAAAGGAGAAAAAAACCCCTTTGCTAAAGAAGTTGATTTCGGGAGCTTCAGAGGACAAAAAAAACTTCCGCTCGGACCAAGTAAGTACAAATATACCCCTCTTGCATTTCAATTCCTTTCTTATACATTTCTTTTTGTTTTTGAGGGGGTGCGCTCTCCTAAAAAGAGAGGCCTTGTATGTACGTGGTTTGTCCAAGGAAATCCCATGTATGTACTCAGGCAGAAAACACTCTGCCCACATACATACACGACTGTGACCAAAAAAATCCACGTACAACCTCAAAAACTTGGAAAAAAACTTAAAATGCAAGAGCTAACTCCCTTTTATCTGCCATGGAACAAGATATATGTCCATTGGAGAGAGAGGGAACACGAGGACGTTGATGTACTGGTCGATGAGGACCCTACTGCCATTGCCGCATTGAAACAATGTGGGTTGTGGAAGTTCTTCTGGTGTCCATTTATGAGGGCACAACCCAGGCTACTGAATGCCCTAATTGACTATTGGAATCTGAATGCAGAGGCATTCATGATATAGGGATAGTCGTTGACTCCAACGACTGAGGACAATTACTTCTTGACTAGCCTCTCGAGGAGAGGGGAACTGGTCAATCTGTCGGCATTTCCCCCTGGGCCTTTTAACAGCTAGGACTACATCCGGATGTACTATGAAGCACTGAGAAGGTAGGTTCTCAAGTGCCAATTCACAAGATCATCGGTTTGTCTTTGAGAGTGATATTGCTACTTATTGGGCAGACTATTGGATCCGCGACCCTTCACCAGGCTTCCTGGGCGCACATGCATTGTGCTATTCAGTGCCAGTAGGCACATATATACAACTGGAGTATGACCATGCTCACATGCATGAAGAGGCAGTTGGCAGAGTGTCGAGAACGCATCAACAAGAACTTCAGGTTTGACACTATTATTTGCTCGTTCTTCTTCTTCGAGAGTGCCCAATTTGATTCCTAGAGAGACTGTATGGGGGCATGTGGCCTCCTTCCCAGCAGTATGCAGATGGGAAACATTGCCACCATGATAGGGGGGAGGGAGGACCATATATGCCTTCAACGACAAATTTTTTGACAGGTGGGCACAAAAGATTCTAGCGATAGAGGACTACTCCTATGCTGGAATCAAATTTTCAAGAGATCCGGACGTGCCCATACCTCCCGGAGAGTAGCGATGAGAGATAGGTAATTTATTTACTTTTTAAAGTTATTTAATTTTTAATTGTTTTCATATATATAATTTTTTATATATGTATCAAAGTACTAACTTTTATGTATCTGTTATGTACATATGTGGGACCAGTGCACCCGACAGACTTCACTAGGACTTGGTGACGTCCTCGACCAGAGGCGGGACCAACAACAGTTGGCATACCAACAGTTGCAGGGGGACCTCCAACCGGAGAGGCTGAGAGAGTTTTGAGGTGGGTGGAGAGCAACCTCACCGCGCTCACTCGTACAGTAACTATGGCTGAGATCAAGTATCTCCCACCTTCTATGCAACCTCATGTAGTGGGGGTGCCATGGAACTTGGTCCAGCTCTTCGGGCATTTGGCCAACGTCGTCATTCACTATGGAAGGGCCAATAGGCCCCGAGATTAGATAGGCCAGAATTTTGTGTGATGATGGAACCTTTGCATATTTTTTGAGGGCATAAGCCCCATGATGTATACCAAACCTTATTTTTTGAGGCGTTCGCGCCCACCTATGTACTCATGACATTTTTTATACACACACACACACATATATATATATATATATATATATATATTTACATCTTTATTCGTCTTATGGATCACATTTTTTACAAATGTATGTACATGTGTATGTGTGTGCAACATGCCAATATAATACTTGATTAGCTATAGTATCTGTCATTTGATTAAATTTCCTAGGAACATGGATATACGTAATGTAATCAAAGTAACGTTCTAAGAGACGTACCCTAAGAAAACGTCGGTGAAAAGTAGGATCATAAACGTGGAAAACTCCATTTAAATGGGA
Source organism: Picea sitchensis (assembly GCA_010110895.2). Taxonomy (NCBI): domain Eukaryota; kingdom Viridiplantae; phylum Streptophyta; class Pinopsida; order Pinales; family Pinaceae; genus Picea; species Picea sitchensis. The sequence continues at coordinate 44,109 of SNQJ01S0068685.1, read as the reverse complement.
CACAACCAGCTAAGCATCTAAGTAGACCCAAAGGTGAGAAATGCCATGCGACAATGTTTCACGAAGCAACTCTATCACCGCGCTGTACTCAATGACATTGTTTGTGGCATCACCTAGACAAATTCCTCAGGAAGATAGCAACTGGCCTCTAGGTGTGAAAATCACACAAGCTGCAGAAGCAAGCCTCCAAGTGTGTTGGATAGCGCCATCCGCGAACCCAAATAACACCTTTGATTCACTTGACATCTGCCATAGTGAAAAAAAAGACATAAATAACTACACATCCATAAAAAAAAGGACAAAAAAATGTATAAGAACTATACATATGTACAAGAAGTCACCCAGGCGACCAATCTAAGAGTAATACTTCTTGAGGTAGAGCCCATTTCTATAATTTTCCAAGGGATTTCCTTCAAAGTCAACCAGATGGTAAGCACCCTTCTTTAAGACCTCTTTCACGATGAACGGTCTGAACCACATGGGTTTGAACTTGCCTGACCCCAGGGGATCTTTCCCTTGATCATAGACCATGACACGATCGCCTTTAGAAAAAATTCGAGGACAATTGGACCAATCGTACTGACACTTGACTCATTGCTTATGAGCCTCATTGGCCAAGGATGCATCACGTCATTGCTTGAGATATAATAGGCGTTCCTCAAGCGGTGAAGTGTCTGGCAATAATTCCACTGCCAACTTTAAAGACTGGATCTGGCACTTAATAGGCAAGACTACTTCTAGCCCGTATATGAGTTTAAAAGGTGAGAAATTGGTGGCAGTCTTTACAAACATTCGGTAGGCCCACAACGTCGAGTACAACATCAAATGCCAATTTGATTTGGCAGAATTGATCATCCCCTGAAGAATAGTCTTGAGAGACTTATTCACAGCTTCAACCTCACCATTCGCTTATGGGTAGTAAGGTGATGAATGTTCTTGCCTCAACCCAAGATTTGATGTTAACTCAGTCATCATTTTGTTTTGGAAGTGACTGCCATGGTTAGTGAAAATCTCCTTCAGGATGCCAAACCTTGCTACTATCTGGTTAAAAATGAAAACAATCGTTGTTTCTCCATCATTGTTGAACGTTCGCATAGCCTCGACCCACTTTGTGAAGTAGTATACCGCTATGATGATGTAACGATGGCCCCTGGATGGAGCCAGTGACATGTAGTAAATTCAATTCCCCACTTGGTGAAAGGACCAATATTAATGACAGGAAACATGGGAGCAGGATGTGCCCGAATCTTTCGAGAGAAGATCTGACACGGGTGGCACTTCTTGATCGACTCAATGAAATCCTTGATTAACGTAGGCCAAAAGTAACCGACACGTGGAATATTTTGGGTTGTTACCAACCCATACAAATGACCACCACATGCTCCAGTGTGGCAATCATTCAAAATGAGCTCTGATTCCTCGTGTATAAGGCACCGACGAAGAATACAATCTACACCTCGACGATACAAAGTCTCATCAAGTGTGAGATAGTTTCATGCTAGATGGAAAACTCGTCGACACTCGTCACGGGAAGCAGAAGCATGTCACTTCAAAGTATGGATATAGACTAGTATATCTCCATACCAGGGGTCTGAATATGCGATTAAAAAAATATCTCCTTTGATAGGCGATTCTTCGGGTCTGACATCACTAGATTCGACCAAAAGTTCTGAAATAAGTTCGACAAAGACCAACGACTCTTTGGATTTTGCAGAAACAAAATCCAAGTCAAATTCCTAGAGGATTACAATCCATGTACTGATCTTTCCGCCAATGACCCATCATGTCAACACATATTGGAAAGGGTTCACAATGACAATGACGGTGGTCTTGCGAAGCAAAATGTAATGACATAACCACTGGATAGCATGCATTGCTGCCAGAGCAAGCTTATCAACATGGGAATAGTTGAGTTCCGGCCCACCCAGGCCTTGGATCAAATAATAAATAACATGATCCTCGAGTAGATCATCCTCTTGAACCAAGACCATGCTGATGGTCGACTCTGCAGCGGCCAAGTACAACAAGAAATCTCTATTATAATCGGGAGGCTGGAGTAGAGGGGAAGATGTAAGGGCACATTTCAACGCTTCAAAAGAGTGTTGAGTGGCTTCGTCCCAACAAAATTGGACTCCCTTTTTCAACAGACGCATAAACCCTTTAGTGATTTCAGTGTATTTTGCAACAAAACGCTGAAGAAAGTTCGCTTTCCCCTATAAGCTCTGAAGTCGGGGTATTGTGCATGGGGGAGGCAACTAAACTATCGCCTCAACCTTGAGAGGATCGACCATGATACCTATTGTAGAAACAATGAAACCTAAGAGACGACCTGACCTCATGCAGAAACTGCACTTGTTAGGATTTAAGTGAATCAGATAGTAGCAACATCATTCGAAGATTAGTCTAAGGTGTGTGGGATGATCATATCTCTTGCGAGAGCGTGATGCTAGATCATCAAGATATTCCTCGACTATATGTCTAAGGTCGTGGAAAGAAAACAACATGGCCTGCTGAAAAGTGGCTCCAACATTCTTCAGGCCAACATGCATCTTACGATACGCGAATGTGCCCCAAGGACAAATAAAAGTTTTTTTATGCTGGTCTTCGGGGTTGATATGAATCTGGTTATATCCCGAAAAACCATCCATGAATGAAAAGACCTCGCAGCCTACGCATTCATCGACAATCTGATCGATGAATGGGGTGGGGACATTATATTTCAAACATGCCTTGTTCAAGTCACAGAAGTCCATGCACACATGAATCGTACTCTGCTTCTTGTTAACCGAAACGGGGATTGACACCCATTCCGTCAATTGTACGGGGTAGATAAAACCGCTTTTAAGCAGTTTCTCTACTTCAGCCTTAATTGTTGTTGCTTTCCTAGGATTCACTGGATGAAGCTTCTGTCGGACTGGCTTGGCTTCAGGATAAGTTGTTATTTCATATTCGATGATTCTTGGGTCTATGCCTAGCATTTCCTCATAAGAACAAGAAAAAATGTTGTGGAATTCCTAAAATAACTCCCTATAAATTCGAATCTCTTCGGGGGAGAAGTCTACTCCAACCAAAACATTCTCCATGATGCTAGGGGTTTTGGAGATATCTATGGGGATCGTTTCAGTGCTACTTTCCATATTACCCTTGGTGTAAACTGCATGCGTAGCCAGAGGATTAATAGGAAAATACCTATCACCAGTCATAATAAAAAAAAAATGACATGCCTTTATTCTCCTCAACTCCGGGAGGAAGTAATATCTACGATGGAGATCATCCCAGGGTCTGTCTGGACCAGTGAATGCCTCAAGAATTGCGTCGTCTGAGGGAAAGACCAGGTTTAAAGAATTTGTAGTGGCAAGAGAACTGGATCTAACTCATGTGCGGGAGTCGGATCGGGGTTGGATGAAGCTTGCTGGACAATGTTGTACACAACTTTAGTCACGGACAAGGGCATGACCATGCCAAAATTCCATGCCCCTTCCATCAAGGCCAATGGGGAAGGACGAGTCCATAGATCATGAAAGTAAGTCGTTCGAAATGATGACATTTGAAAAATTTCATCCCTAGGCTGGTCGGGGGCAGTTGATATAAGCTTAACATTGCCAGAAGGAGGCGGGTAATCGAAAGTACCCATCAACGATGGACACAAACCAACCCCTACGTTGACGGTGTCGAGCTGAGGATTATCAATCATCGAGATCATGGATGCCCCCGATGAAGGGTCAGGACGGGAGAAAGACAATTGGTCAATGGTCAAGATCCGACCCTCGTGTGGAAACAACAAGAGCTGAAAGACTGTAGCAACCACTGCATGCATTACATAGGTCGAACTCCTTCCTAACAAAAGGTTGTAGTCGAGAGGCGCATCGACCACTTCAACTTTGATGCACACGGTCTTTCCTCCTAACTACATGGGGGAAGAAGGAATGATTCCATGTGGTCTGAACGAATGACCGTCAAATGATGTAAGCAATGTAGGTGACAGAGACAAAATGGGTTTGCCAATGGCCTTCCAACACGCCAATGACATCACGCAAGTCGAGGCACCCTCATCAACCACCGTACATAAGATATTCTAAGTAAAATATTGCATGGTGTAAACCACTACTATCTGAAATGCAACGCGGTAAGGAAGACGAGGTTTCAAGTTGGTTGGATCGAGAACGATCACTCCCGAGTTATAAGTCTCTGCAGATCCCAAGGTGGATAAAAAAGATTTTCTTTGTGAAGGGAAGCTCTGGAGGACTTCCAAAGTGGACATTGCACAAGGGTTTGTGCCAAATCTTCCACAACGAAGTAGTTTTGGGCAGCCCTCGCGTTCAAATTATGAGAAGATTTATTGAACGCACCTTTGGGGATGCGTGTCATTGTTTTTCCCATCGTCTTCTCAATCTAGAGAGGAACTAGTGGGTTTGTGGCTTCTTTTCCCTTTTCGGAAGATTCCGACATTTCGTAATCTCGGGCCCTGGTCACTATATGAGAATCACCTTTCAACATGTAAACATTCATAGCCGAGTTATTACCAATAGACGCGGGGGGTCCCTGACTGCCCCCTTCCGCGCTCGAGGATGATGAAGCTTGAGCCATGTTTTTCCCATGTGGAAATGGGTTCGTCAGCACAATAGGTTGTTGCTATGCCAATAGCTTCTGAGCATCCACAAGTCGAGGGCACAGCTGAGTCCGGTGGTCCTCCGTGCAAAGGTTACACATATACTTCAAATTTCTCTTCTCTATTCCCCCCCCCC
>SNQJ01S0068685.1:28701-39354 GCA_010110895.2 Picea sitchensis | reverse complement strand
ACGCAGGATGTTTACTGAGTAGAGCGCGTACACCTCAGTATTTCTTTAAAAAAAGAAAGAAACATATAGTCTTATAGGGCAGGGAGAACTGGTATGGCACTTGAAGATGACCAAAATCCATTAAAAGACTCAGACAACTTGCAAGAAACTCGAAAGGTAGAAAAACCAATCAGACAACCCAAAATCCCCTAAAAAACCCTAGAGGCTTCCCCAGTATGGTCTCCAGTTCTGCTAGTGGGAAAAACACCCCTATGACTACACCAGGGTTAATAATGTAGGTATATCGATTAACCATCTAAAAGTCAATTAATTCTCTATACTAACCCAAAAATACCAAAACTCATATGAAGAAATCAAGGAAAAAGAAGATCGGGTAACTATACCTCTAATCCCACATCTGGTGATGACCTCCTGGTGCTTGGAAGTTCCGCTGACTGCACGCCTCCTACATCCAAAGATTGACAAACAAAAAACTACAAGCATGTTATTCCATATATAAGTTAGGGTTATATGTTAGAATTTCAAACATGAACCAACAAAAGTATTCAAGACACCATCATTTGGGACAGGAAAATGTAATTCTTTTATTAATAACACAATTATTATACCTTTACAATCAAAGTCGACTACCGCTCCGCGAACTTGGTCCAGACTCCTCTTCACCAAGCTCCAAGTGCAACTAGTATGAACTTCTCCTCTCAACCTTCTGATCTCTTCTTGGGAAGTGAATGGGTTAAATGGAGGGAGAAGGGGCTAATGAGGGAATGCTGAGGCAATTCTCACAAAAGGGCAGCAATATCTTGGGCAAGGAGGGGAAGTGAAATCGGGCAGAGTTTCGCCGTTCTTATGCTTAGATGTGAAATGATACCCCAACACCTCATTTTATATGACAAAAGGATGGTTATTCAGTTGGGTGACGGGCTATAACAGGTGGACTAGTTGGGAAACTACCCAATAGCCTGTAATCTCAACGAATTCCCTAAAAATTTTTATTTTTTGAAACTTTTGCAAGTATACGTAGGCTGTAATGGTGCACCATGCGCATGCACGCGAGTTGTAGTGGTGCAACAAGCGTATGTATGCGGGCAGTAATGGTGCAGGGTGTGTACATATTCAAAAAATTGGTTTTTTAAGAAGGGCAACTCAACTGTGCTTTGGCAAAAAATGCAAGTAAGAGGGCCAAGGCCATGTATGCATGTGTAGAGCAATTTAGGGTCATAACAACACCTCAACAATAAATTTTGAAAATTGAAAAATTACACAATTATCCACTTGGGGATCTTACAGTGGTATCTGAGCATTGAATCCTCCCATCTAGTGGGGGTTTTTTCATGAAAGGATATAATAGGAAGAAGAAAGACAAAGGGGCCAAGCAACTAGAAAAAAATATGGGGTGAATATAGGAAGATGGTACATATAAGGAAGTGCCAATGGAATTGGAAAAAATAACACAGGAACTACAACGTTCTATTGATAAGACAAAATTTGTCATGAAACATCATTTGGTTGAGACACATGAGCCTTTATCCAGGGGATATGATGAACTTAAGTTAGCCTTGACAATTATTGAACAAGGACAGGAGTTCTTGGTTACTGCACTGGAGGTGGGACATGATAGGATTGCACATCTTCTCATGCAGATGGTAAATGGCAGGGAACCACAAAATAATCAAGGGAACAATGGGGCTAGTGGATCTCATGGAGGAGAGAGATATCATGCAGAGACCAGTCACAGTGGCCACACTAAGGGTCAAATTTTGTTTGGGGCACAAACAACAAGGTGCCATGGAGTAGCAGAGTAACGCCCAAGCCTTACATTCCTAGTTTCCTAGACACACAACAACAATATTCCCATGTCCCTAGACATATGGAGATAGAGGATAAATTTGAGGAATATGAGAGGGAGTATGCATGCTTGAGTGTAGGGTAGAGGAGACATGTTCCATTGGAAGAGTATCGTGGAATCAAATATAGAGGCAAGCATATACATTTCCACAAGGGCAACAATTATCTAGGGAGAAAAGAAATAAAAATGGAAATTCCCCCCTTTTATGGAGCATCCAAATATTATTCAAAGGCATGGGTACAGAAGTTGGATGTTTATCTACAGTTAAACCCCATGATGGAGATGGATTCCATCAAATTTTCCACATTATACTTGGAGGGAAAGACCCCTGAGTGGTGGTACCATGGGATGACTAATTTAGGACATGCACACATTACATCATATGAATATTTCACACAGAGACTCATGGACAGGTTTGATCAGTGAGATCCAGAGATTCATTTCATGAGCTCACACAAATTAGGCAGATAGGGTCGATTGAGGCATTCATAGAGAAGTTCTAGAAGCTATTAGTGATGGTTCCAGATGTGTCAAAATCTATATTGATGATTCTCTTCTCTGGGGGGGATAACAGAGCCATTGTGTGGTTGGGTCAAGGCTCTTAATCCTACTTCCCTTCAGGATGCAATTGAGAAGACTAGGGACTCGAAGGGGGCAGTTTCAAAAAACAAGTTTGCTCCAAGGCCACCACTTGCTCCAAGAGGAAGAGATCAAAGAGTGGTAGACAAAGGTAAGGGAAAACTTGATGAAGCTACAAAAAGAGAGTTGAGAAGAAAACAACTGTGTTATACCTGTAAGTAACCATGGGAGCCAGGGCATAGATGCATGGGGAAAAGGAAGATTCACTATATAGAGGTCCTTTCCGATAGTGAGGAGGAGGATGTTGTTGGACACCTAAAAAACATGGAAGTGGCCCAAGCAAAAGATGAGCACACACATGGAGAAGAAGAAGGGGAGTAAATGCACAAGCAAGAAGGGATTAAGAAGGTTTTTATAGCATCCATTAAAGGAGTGCTAAAATTCAGCGCTTTTAGGATGAGAGGAGTCCTCTAGGGAAAAAGGTTCACAATACTTATTGATGGAGAGGATTCCCATAATTTCATTGATGTTTCATTGGTAAACAAGAGACATATTCCCATTGTTGAGTTTGAGGGATTTCTAGTGGAGGTAGCAGGAGGGCGCACCATGCCATGTGATAGGTGCATTCCACCGATGTGTATCACTTTGGGAAGGTACAACTTGACACAAGATCTATATGTGATGGACCTACCAGACACAAATTTCATACTTTGGGTTCAGTGGCTTAGCACTTTGGGTCATATTACCACCAATTACAAAACTATGGACATGTCCTTCAACTCTGATGAAGGAAAGAGGGTGACTTTGAAGGGGATGACAGAAAATGCACCTAGGGTGGTCTCAGTAAAGTGCATGGAGGAAATATTTAGGCATGCATACATGGCTTATGCAGCAAAATGTTTGGTTTCAGTGAAAACCACTAATGAAGGGCGCCAACACTATTCACAAGACATACATAGGATACTTGGAAAACATGAAATGATATTTGGGAAAATTCCTCCAGGGAAACCACTAGACAGGGGTTTTGAGCACACCATTGAGCTAGAAGAAGGAGCTAAAACAATCATCACTACTCCTTATAGACACACAAAAATGTTCAAGGATGAAATTGAAAAATCCATCAAAGAGTTGTTGGACATGGGTCACATTAGGCCTAGTTAAACCCATTTTCATCTTCAGTTGTGTTGGTTAAGAATAAATATGGCACCATGAGGATGTGTATTGACTACAAGGAACTCAACAAAAAGACAATAAAAAATAGGTTTCACATTCTCAGGATTGATGAGTTTCTTGATGAGCTCCATGGTGTAGAATACTTTTCAAAGATTGATCTTCATTCCAGATACCATTAGATTCAAGTAGGGGAACACGATATTCACAAAATAGCCTTCGGATGTCATTATGGCCATTATGAGTTTTAATTTATGCGTTTTGGGCTAACTAATGTGCCTGTTACATTTCAATATTGCGTGAACCACATATTCAATAAGTAGTTGAGGAAGTATCCTTTGGTTTTCTTTGATGACTTGCTAATCTATAGCAAAACTTAGGAAGATTACCTCAAGCATCTAGATCAGATTTTGAGCATCATGGAGGAGCAATCCTTGTATGCAAAGGATTCTAAATGTGAGTTTGGGATGATAGATGTACTATATTTGGGGCATATCATTGGATAAAATGGGGTACAAGTTCATCAGGAAAAGATACAAACCATCATGGATTGGCCAACACCCAGGAACATCACAGAGTTACGTGGATTTCTTGGTATTTGCACCTATTATAGGAGGTTTGTTAATGGGTTCTCACAACTTTGTATGCCCTTGTCTGGTCTAACCAGGAAAGAGGGGTTCGAGTGGACTGAAGTAGCTCAACAAACTTTCAACAAATGAACAAATTTGTGAGCATGTGCCTAGTCCTAGCATTACCATAATTCTCTAAGCCCTTCATAGTAGAGTGGGACGCGTCATGGGAAGGAATTGAGGCTATCTTATGAAGAAAATGCATCTTATTGCTTTTGAGAGCAGAAAACTAAGGGGGCATGAGTTTTTGTACACCATATATGATAAAGAGATGCTAGTCATCATGTATGCACTAGCTAAGTTCATACAGTACTTGGTGGGAGCCAATTTTATAGTTAAAATAGATCACAATGGCCTTAAATACTTCTTGAATCAAAAAGACCTCAATGAAAGGCAACAGAAGTGGGTAAGAAAAATACAAGCCTATGATTTTGACATAGAATTTGTCAAAGAAAAGAATAATGTGGTAGCAGATGCATTATCTAGGAGGCCTACATCTTATTCTTTATCAAAAATTTCAGTTGAATGGAAATCACATCTACTAGTAGAATATTCCAAAAACATTTTTGCATGTGAGCTTATGGATGGGAAAATTCAGGATGAGAGGTTTCATATTATAGATGATCTCATCTATTATAAGGGAAGAACTTATATAGTACCAGAATCCAAATTTAAGGAAAGGGTGCTAAGAGCATTTCACGATTCATCGTTAGTAGGGCACCAAGGGTTCCTCAAAACTTACAGACATATTAGAGAAATATTTGCATGGAAAGGCATCAAAGAAGATGTCATGCGTTATATTATGGAGTGCACAGATTGTCAGCAAAACAAGTTTGAGCACACTCATCCTGTAGGTTTGTTACATCCACTACCTATTCCATCATAGAAATGGGATAGTATATCTATGGATTTTGTCACAGGTTTTCCCAGGGTGTAGGGAAAGGACGAAATATTTGTAGTTGTGGATTGATTGACTAAATTTTCAAATTTCTTCGCCATATCCATGGAGTATAGCACATCTCAGGTAGCATATTGTTCTTCAAATAAATATTCAGGCTACATGGGTTGCCCAAGAATATTGTGAGTGACAGGGATAACATATTCATGAGCACTTTCTGGCAGGAGTTATTCAAACTTGTTGGCACCAAATTGACTTATGGAATGAGCTACCTCCCACAGGCTGATGGAAAAACAGAAATAGTCAATAAATGGGTGGAAGGGTATCTCAAAAATTATGTGGCAGGGCAACATAGGGCTTGGATCAAATGGCTACATCTAGGGGAGTATTGTTACAACACTACTCACCACAATTCCATTGGTTGGAATAACACATTTCAAAGTATTGTATGGCTATGATTCACTCACCTTCAAGGAGTTTTAACTTGGAGATAGAATGGCTCCCATGGCCAGGGATTGGATCCAAGAGAGTCAGGAAATTTTGAGGGAGCTTAAGGATCACTTGATGAAATCTAAAAACCAACAAAAACTCATGCAGAAAAAAACAGGGTGGGGCACAATTTTGAGTTAGGGGACTTGGTCTATTTGTGATTGAAACCATACTAGCAGACATCCATCAAAAGGAATGGTGTGGAAAAACTCAAACCATTTTTTTATGGTCCATACAGGGTGAGTATAAGAGTTGGGGAGGTATCATATGAAATTGAATTGCCACCATGAAGCAAGATCCACAATGTATTCCACATTTCATGCTTGAAGAAGGAATTGGGTCAAAAAGTAGCAGTTACATAGGAGCTACCACCACTTGATGAGGATGGATAATTGATTCAAATCCCTAAGGATGTCTTGGAAGTCAGAGAGAAAATGTTGAGAAACAAGAGCATCAAGGAGTATCTCATAAAATGGAGGAATCTGCCAATTGAATATACTTCTTTGGACAATGAACATGTTTTGTAGCACATGAATTCAAAATTGCTTGTGGGAAAGCAATTTTAGGCATGGGAGACTGTAAGATCCCCTTCTATTTGACCAAGATCAGGTGGACTCAGTATCCTAGTTGTTCCCCCTAGGCTATAGTCTCACAAAAAGAGGACTAAGGGGGGGAAATTATGTCACTAAGGTGTTAAAGTCAAATTGTTAAAGTGACATTGGATAAAAATGAAATACAAGCTAATTAGTTATGATGAGAAAGTAAAGAAATAAACATTAGAATACAATTAAATAACTTCAGTGAAAATTAGAATGTTGGAGTATAAAATAAGAGGAGGGTGCCTCACTCCTCATTGTTGATCATTTTCTATTTGCAATTTGAGCTCTGGTAGCTTAAGTGTTTTGGGGGTTTTGACTAGACAAACCCTAGACATCAACACGGAGGTGAAAGATCCCTCCTTTCCTAGTCCAAGCTTGGCCAAGGTGGTGAAATATTCCACCCTCACCATTTTATCTAGTTCAAATAAGTTTCAACAGTTACTTGTGGAGCAGGGGCGCATTCTTGAGGGTTTTCTGCAGAATTGGGGAACATTGTCTAAGAGGAAGTGGTTTTATTTGGCTGGAGGACATTAGATCTAGAGAAGATCTTGTTACAGGAGTGTTTTCCATCCCTAGAGAAATATTCCTTATCATCATTTGGGGGTTTATCACTCCATATTTATTTATTCTCAGAGTTGGGCATGTTTTATGAAGGAGGGCGCACTTGCTCATAGAGATTCAGAGTTTTGGGGGTCTGATCTACAACTACAACCAAATAAACTCATCATATTTGATAGCCATCTCAAATCCTTCATGGATTCATCATTATTTTAGAGTTTGGAGGCCATATCTAGTGAGGCCAAATGTCTAAGGGGGTTTCCAGCCAGAGACGGGTGCAACTCAGCCAGAAGACTCATGTAGTGAGTAGAAGGGAAAGAGATTAATCTTCTAGATATTTGCATGTAGTTGTTGGAGGTTCGGGGGAGATCATATCTCTCTTTTCTATTGTATCTTGGAGTTGTTCTCAACCACATCCATTTATCTTCCATATCTATTCTAGATCTGTTCTTCTCTTGTACTAAGGTCATCTTATATATTAAATAAAAATGCAAATCTGAAGTTTGTGTCTATTTTGGTTGTATTTCCATGAGTTTCCTTGTCGTTTAAAGTTCAGTATCATTGCAATTTATTTATGCAACAAACTAAACAATAAACCCAAAAACAAGCTCAATAAACTACTAGTGCGAACTGTTTGACAAAATTGAAAAATTACACATAGATCCACTTGAGGAAAGCTACATGAAAATAAATTAACCAAAAAAATATATTAAATCTATTTTATAGTGATTCACTTTTATAATTTAAGTGAAATGCACTTTATAATGAACGCATGAAGTTTTCAAAAAGTAATTCAAAAAGAGATTTGAATTCAATACCTCTTATTACGTAAAACAACTTTCAACGAAGTGAACTAATGGAAAACACATAAAAATTGTAAATGAGAAGGATGGGGGCATTGTTTTTGTTGTTGGAGCTTCGCCTCAAATTTCGTGCTTACCCCAAAAATCTTAATTTCCACATGCTCATATAAAAACAAGTGAAATTTTGGAAAAAAAATAATTCTTAATCTCAACAACAATGGGGTTAGATCTCAGTTAGCTTACCTGGAAAATGCCTGGAAAATGCAAGGTGTCTCTCTGTTTTTTATTTGCTAGGCTCTCATACAACACAAAGCAAAGAGCATACGTAGAAAATAAAACACTTCCCGCTACGTTTCTAATTTGTTGATATCGCACAGAACGCACAAAAAGGAGATTACATAGACCGAAAAGAGTAGCAACCTGGAAATAAAAACAAAGAACCTAAATATTAACTCAATATAAAAAAAAATCAATGGCATATTCAAGCTTTATACTTCCGGATATGACTAAAATGGTTGTATCTTGCGAAAACATGAACATTTTCAAGTGAAACAAAAGGAATGTATAACTAAAAGAATAATTAAGAATGCAATGTAATAATCCTCTCTGCCCAAAAATGCATGGAAATAGCAAAAACCAGAAATGCAACAACATAAATTCAAAATCTCAATCTACAATCGGAGGAAGTTTTCAAACAAGCTTTGATACCATGTTCGACAAAACAAGGTATTCCAAAACAGCGTGAACACCTTCAATAAGCACTCACTCAACCAGATCAAAGATCAACACACCAATGTTTTTACCTGGTTAAAATACTTGAAGAGGGAAATAGTCCATGGCCCCATCCAATGCGGCCACTTGAGGAAATATATTAATGAAAAATAAAATTATTTTACAAGAGAGTTCCTCACAATCGATCATCATCAAATGACCCTCCATGCTATTTAAATAGAGATCACGGACCAATTGGGTGTTAAGCCATGGATCAATGTAGTCGTTAAGATCAAGGAGAATATGAGTCTTCATATCACTCCATGTCTAGAACATATCGCCACCATCGTATTACATAACTATTAATGCATACTAAACAAACACACTTTTATCGAAAGACACATTAGACCAAGTTGACCTTAACTAAATCCTAAGTGTCTAAATATCCTAACAATCTATGTCCTCTTAGATCCTTTACCTAATTTAATTTTCCATATCTCACTTATTAATTTGAATTCGCCTTATGGTCCATTCCCATTTGGTGTTTTGTCTTATCAGTGTTCTTGTCTCCTCAACACTATAATATCCACTAGTTGTCCAACCCTTTGCTTAATCGATTGTTAGATCAGACATCCAATATTTCATCTAATTGAAAGTATTGTCCTATGTCCAATTAAAAATCAAGTTGGACATTATCCTCCTATGAAACCCAATTTCTTGATCTGTGTCTCATTGATGGAAACTTGTCCACTCCTTGCAATTCAATTTTCATATGCCTATTATCTAATATCTATCTTGTTGGGTGTCTTGTCTCATTCCTTGTGGTAATTGGGTGGGATTATCTTATAAAACATAATATACTTATCTTATTATTTCCCACTTACCTCTTGTTATCCCTAATTTTTAGGGATAACTAAGGAGATGATGTCTCGAGGCCCACCAGTTGCAGACATGGAGTACCAAGAGGCAACCTAGCAGGGAGAGACCTACATCATACCATGCATCATGATTTGATCGATGGCAGCAACATCCACCACACCTAGCTTGGATCACAGAGGAAAACGGGTCTTGCTCCATGAGGCAACAAGTATAGTATTGCGGTAAGTGTCATTCTAATAATTCAAGCACTTGAACATGTTGCAAAGGATCCTTTCATGATTTTGAAAATATTTGCTTGGAAATTATGCTTTTTTCCCTATTTCACCTTGGTGAGTGTCATGGTTTCCTAGTAAGTGGCCACCCTTAAGTAAAGGGTTGCTATAGGGGGGTCTCCTTAAAGGGTCATCATACCATTCTCATTCATACTTGTCACCTTCCATCACTTCTTCCTTTCTATCTCCCAACCTTTTAGGTTTTTGGGCTTATTAACCCAAGAAGGGCATGTACCCCATTTCATGGGAAAAGGGGCCATTAGGCTTGAAGGTGCCCTATCAAGAACATCATGCAATAAAGGCTCACCCTGGGATCATGAGAGTAATGAAACACTTCTCAAAAAAATAAAAGTAAGGGATCCATTAAATAAATAATTAATCAATTGCTTAAACTTTCCAAGGTAGAGCGTTTGTGGGCTATGTGTTTCCTTTTTAGTGTCCCTTATTAAATTTAACTTGGAAAGACATGCAAACCAAGGTAGAGTGTATGTGCACTATACATTTCATTTTTAGTGCCCCTTATTGTCTTCAACTTGGTTACACATGCAAATTAAATGGCTAATAAAGGGTTTGGAAAAACAATATGCCTTAAAAACAAAAGGAGAAAATAGATGTGGATAGCCCTCAACAAAGGCACCCATAAATGAGACAATACAAGCCCTTGTATATCATGAAACCCCATACCTATAAGACTAACCCCATCCACTTCACATTCACTACATGGACTAGAGAGGTTTCACCTTGGAAACTTCCCCTACTTGAGGAATTGGTTTACCCAATAGGGCACTACGACATCCCTCCCATATCTAAATTTGGTAAATTGTATAAGGTATTTGAACATTTTTTTATTCTGAAAAGGGGGGATTTGATGCACATGTTTTGATGGTTCTTTTATTAGATATGTCTTAATTGGCATTACATTGTGACTTGTGGACCCTTTGAGGGCATACTTGTTTGTCTTTTCAGGTCCTTGACAAGTGAAATCTTGATCATGAAGGCACAAGGTCACCTGGACCTTCATTTGGGGCATGAAGCCCATAGGTAGGATGTGTTAAGCCCTAATATTGGCTCATTACCCCTTAATTGGGGAATATTACATTAGGAATGTTATTTTATTTATGTCGGATTTATTCCATTAGTTGTAATTATACCTCCTAGTCTCCTATATATACCAAGGAGACATTTTCATTTGGAATCATCTTGTACTTGAACATTTATGT
>SNQJ01S0068685.1:0-23229 GCA_010110895.2 Picea sitchensis | reverse complement strand
TTATTCTGAGGTTTTTCTATACTATATTGATATTTGGTTCTTAACAGGATGATGTGCCCCCTCTCTTTTAGACATCCTGGAAGAGGGAAGTTTCCTTCAGAGGCACTTGATTATCCCTTGAAGTTGACTCACTAGCTCTCTTAGCCCCAATGTTTTCCTTTGGAGGCCACTTTCTGCTCTTCTGGGGCATAAGGTCACACTTGGAGGGCTAGGGCTTGGTGGTGTTGGATGATTTGATGACGACTTGGCACGTTTGGATGCAGGAAGAACCTTGCACTTGAAGCTATGGCCTTTGGAGGCCCAACGTCTCCTTCAAGAAGCTCAATGACTTGCTCATTATGCCAAAATGTCATCCTTAAGGGGTATGGCATCATAATTTGTAGATTTCTTCTTTTGTAAAATTGAATTATAATTTGTAAAGGGGAAAATTGAGGAGGTCTGACTCCCTAATTTGTGTTTTATCCTAAGTATGTGGATAAATTTGGTTTACAAGGTCTCGTATAAATAAAGACCTTGTCACTTTCATTTTAGACATATGACACTTGAGAATTACATAAAGTTTGGCTAAAACTTTTTCCCTACTTGGGAAATTCACTCTCTCTCTCTCTCTCTCTCTCTCTCTCGTGCTATTTTGGATGCTAGTACTTGTCTCTTGTGAAAGAAGTGGTGTTCTATCTCTCTTGGATGCTTGCCTTGTTTTTGTTGTGGAATATACTTGGTAGAAGAGGGTTTATCTTGCTATCTCTTGGAATTGGTAAGGAAATTTATGCATATTGTTAGTGTTTCTTATTGTTTCATGGTTATTCTTGTATAAACTCCTGAAAGAGTATAAAGGCATACTCCCTCTACTAATTCTATCACATTTTTCTTTGGATAAGCTGCTTAATAAGTTTGCTAGGAGGAGTAAAAAGGCTTACACCCTCCTAGATTTACCTTGCTAGTTTTGTTTTCCATAGGGAGTAAAAAGGTTTACACCCCTAGGGAGGTAAAACAACTAGCCCTTGCAATGAGAGACCCCATAACCCAATTTATAAGACACTACTCTATTTTGCATTGGAATACGTGAAAAATAGAGATTTTGCAATTGTTCAAGTTGGAATCAATTTTGCATGTTTAAGGCTTCTTTGTGCCATGAGGGAATCTAGCTTAGCCTTATAATTATTCTTAATGTTACTAATCAATGCTACAACCACTAGGAATGCAACAAAAATCATCTTCTTTCATCTATTGCTCACTTATCTACTGCTGAAATTTACTTGTGAACCTAGATTACTATTCTACTGCTCATTAACTATCTTTTAGACGATTTACTGTCAATTTTCTTGGTTAGATATTGCTATTGTTTGCTACAGACACTTGGAAGTTATAATACATTTTTTATAACACTTAATAAATATCCCTAAAACTCACCAAAGTCTTGCTTCATTAATTGGAAGTTTAACTAGTCTTTGCTAGCTTTATTTTCCTCATATCATACTTGATTTTGGTGGTTAGATTTGCAGCTGATATAACTTGTTTACTGTAGAAAATATATTTCCATATTGCTGCAATTTTGGGACAACAAGGGTTCTTTCTTGTTTCCCTTTGATTGAAGGCTCGGTTTAGCATCTATTTTCTTGTTTTGGGCAGCGCTAACGTTGTTTTGCAAATACACGATACTTGGAAACCATTCTCCATCCACAAGACTCATTATTACAGCCTTTTTTCACCTCCAATATTGACCTATAGGGGTTTCACTCATCATCTTATCACTTTTTCGTCTCAATCCCCCTAGGGTCACTGTGATTCCCCCCTTGTGGTGACTTGTCATCACTAAAGCTAGGGGAGTGTCTATCTAAGGTGATAGTGGCTAGGTACTCCCATATTTGTTACACTTCCATGGATTGGGTTGGGATTTTCCCAATATACAGATTGTGCAATAACACCTCTATCCATTCTTGGAGTCCCTTCATTATGTCTAATTGAAAATTGGTAAGGACACATTCTCTAGTTTTCAATGGTTGTCAAGTGCCTCCCTCAATAACATTATGGTATTAGGTTCATGGTCATTTCTACATCTGAACATTTTTTGGATATGTGTTATATTCTTTGCATGTAGATTATGCACTCATGCATGAGGTGTTAGTTAAAACATATGAAGTATGCATTGATCCACCAACATTAACTTTTTGGTGACTTTTTTGTGTTTTTTCACCTAATTGTTTTCAACCCATTGTAATCTAATCATGGTTAAGGGATTAGGGTTGTAATACAATCTAATTTATTGAAAAGGTTTTGGTTGCTACAAAATATCTAAATGTTATATTATGAAAAATGAAGTTAATATAATGAAGAAGAGAGAGGTGTGACTTCGGTATTTGTCATTTTCCTAGTGAAGGGTTTCTAGGGTAAATCTATATGTACCATGTGTGTGTGCCATTTTTTATTTTCTACTTTCCATAAGAATTTATATTCATTGCTTCACTTGAAAACATTTAAAGCTTAAAATCGGTATCATAGAAAATTTATTGGCTTCAAAGGGACACCTTTGTTGCTAATGATTTAGCTTGTTCTTTATAGAGTAAGTTTATATTGGATTCGTCGTAAAGCTAGTTTCAGTGAGAGCTTTGCACCAATGACTCTTGTGTGAAAGAGAATGGTGAGAAGTTACAAAATAAAGATTGAGAAGTTTAAAAATTAGAACTTTGAGTTATGGAAGGTCTAGATGGAAGACCTTATTGTGGATAGAGAACAATAGGTCGAGGTGGACCCTAGTACTACACCTACTGGTATGTTGGTGGAAAATTGTATGAAGTTGGATAGGAAGGAAAAGAGTATGATCTAACTATGTTTTTAAGATTTATTGTTACAAAATGTCTCAGGAGAATCCACAACCAACGCATTATGGGATGAGTTAGGGACTTTGTATTAGTCTAAGTCCCTAGTAAATACATTTTTTATTTAAAATAAGTTGTATCACCTAATGATGAATGACGAAAAACCGTGACAAAGAATCTCAATGCCTTTAACATTACAATAATTAAGTTTTTGTATGTTAATATTAAAATTTTGAACGATGATAAGTGCATTTGTTTGTTGTATTATTTTCCAGATTCGTGGGATAGTTTGGTTGTAGCTATTGGGAATAATGTAACCACATTAAAGTTTGATTATGTGATTACATCCTTGCTATGGAAGAAATGAGGAAAAAAACCATGCATAGTTAGAACAAATATACCTTATCTATAAGATGTCAGCCCCAAGATAGAAATAATCATAGGTGTTTAGGGGGTAGATCTAAATCTAGAGGCAGATTTATTTCTCTAGGACGATCTTTAAGAAAATGTTAGAAATGTTGTAAAATTGGGGATAATAATAAGGATTGTAGATCTAAATATGTTGATAAAGGAAAGGGATCTAATGATGTTCCTTCCGTAGAAGGGAAGACACCATAAGAATAAGGAGGGGATGTGTACTTGGAATATACAAGTACACATTCAGATCATGATGTATGGTTGATCGACTTGAGTGCTTCATTTCATAATACTCCTCACAAGGAGTGATTTTATGAATATGAAAAGTATAATAGAGGTGATGTTTTCCTAGGAAATGACTTGAAAAAACCAAAATCATAGGATGTGGAAGAGTCAATTTATTGCTCAAATATAGAAGGATTAGAACTCACCCTATGGTTTTTCACATTCTAGAGTTGGAAAAAAACCTAATATTCATAAGTAAGATGAGTGATGTAGGTGTGCACAATATATTTGAAAGGAAACCTATAAGAAGGATCGAGGAGTAACGATTTTTATGAGAGGAGTTTGGATTAGAACTTTTTCTAAGCTATTAAGAAGCTCTATTACTAATGGGTGTAACAATTTTGTCATTCCTGAGTGTAGTAATGAAGAAGACAAGACCCATACTATCCCTAGAGAGAAGACAATGTTATCGCATCAAAGACTGGGACATATGGGAGAGAAGGGACTTCAAGCATTATAAGATAAAGGCATGGTTGAAGGTATGTCTAATTTCTTATTTTTCTTTGATTTCTGTGAACATTGTATATATGGTAAACAAACTCAAATATTATTCCCATCTGGTGCTACAAGAGGAAAATAATCTTTATTGGTAATGGTAAACATGATTGGGTAAGATTCCCATCTAGGGCGTATGTGCTTGTTATGGGAGAGAATAGGCTTAAGTTAGATCATAAAGTTGAAAATGTATCTTTATTGGTTATAAAGACTATAAACTTTGCAAGCCAATAACAAAGAAGACTATTTATAGTCAGGAGTAATATTTATAGAGGTTTAAATTGTTCCTAATTAGGAATTCCAACCAATGGAAGAAGAACTAGAGACAATAATGTTTGAGTTGGAGGGTGAAGAATCTAACTCAATAGAAGAAGATGAAGCAAAAGAGGAAGAACATCAAACTCCAGTCCTAAGGAGAATGGTTCGGGAAATAAGGAAACCAAAAAGGTATACCCCACCTGCTTTTCAATATGCTTTTGTTCTATCTATTACTTATGATGATCCTAGAACTATTAGGGAGGTAGTGGATTCAAAGGATACTAAACTCTAGAAGAAAGCCATGGTTGAAGAAACATATGCCTTGGATAAAAATAAGGCTTGGGATATAATCGTGTTGTTAATTGGAAGAAAACCTATTGGTAGAACATGGATATTTAAAAAAAAGATGAACGTAGAATGTAAAGTGGAGAAGTACAAAGCTCACCTAATTGCAAAGGGCTATTCTCGAGTGGAGGGAATAGATTTTGGTGAAATATTTTCTCTTGTTGCTAAATTAACTTATGTTAGATTTATTTTCTCTATTCTTGTTGCTTTTTTATCTTGAAGTAGAGTAGATGGATGTGAAGACAACATTCCTACATGGTGATATCAAAGATGAAATATACATGAAGAAACCATAAGGTTTTGTAGTAAAGGGGAAGAAGGATTTGGTTTGCAAGCTTAAGAAGTCCTTATATGGATTAAAACAATTTCCAAGAATGTGGTGTCAAAATTTGTATACTTATATAGCGAGATTCAGTTTCCCAAAAAACAAAGTTGATTATTGTGTGTATTCCAAGTTGGTTGGTGATCATTTTATTTATGTGGTTTTGTATGTTGATGATATGTTGCTAGTTGGAAACAACAATGAATTCATCAAAGATGTAAAAACTCAGTTGTCTTATAAATTTAATATGAAAAATCTTGGTGTTGAAAATTATTTTGGGCATGGAATTAAAAGAGATTAGGGAAAGAGGAAACTCTGGTTGAATCGGAGGAAACGTGTTGGGACAATATTGCAGGATTTTAATATGCAGGAATGTAACCTAGTCAAGGTTCATATTCATGTAGGTGTAAAGTTATTTATGAATCAATGTCCCAAGACAAAAGAAGAAGTAAAGTACATTTCCCATGTTTCATATGCAAGTGTTTTTGGAAGTCTAATGTATGCTACGATTTATACTAGACCAAACATTTCCCATGAAGCAGGAGTTTTGAGGAGGTATATTTTAAAACCAGAGAAGGAACATTGGGCAGAAATAAAGATATTTGTCTAGCACTTCAAAATATGCAATCTGCTATTAAGAAATACTTGGACCTCTCTGAGAGATAAATATATAGGGCTTTATTGATGTAGATTGGATTAAATACATTGACCACAAAATATCTACAAGTGGTTATGTCCTTAACCTATTTGTTGGAGTAAACAATTGGATAAGAAAGAAGAAAGTTGTACTTGCATTGTCAGCTACAAAATATGAGTACACGGTAGCCACTCATGGAAGGAAGTTGTATGGTTGCAAAGATTGTGTTCAGGTATTTTGGTTTTGTTCAAAAAGTAGCAAGGGTAGGTTGTGATAGTTCAAGTGCATTTTTTCAATAAAAGACCCCTTCTTATCATTCCAAGACAAATCATATTAATATGCAATATCATTTTGTTAGAGATATGGTTGAGCACAACAAAGTGTTGTTGGAGAAGATTGATACTTTGAAGAATGTTGTAGACTCATTGACAAATTATGTTAGTACTGAGAAGTTCTCTTTGTGTAGAGAATCAATAGGCATTGTTGCCCTAAATATGTGACCTTATAAATCCTAGGCCCCACTATTTTCCAAAGGAAACAACAAGTGAGTGAATATTGGTTCTTTGTTATATTATTTACATGTAGATTGTGCATTCATGCACAAGGTGTTAGTTTTAGCATGTGGATTGTGCACTCATCCATGAGAATTATCTTTTTTATGAGGATTTTTTGTGATATTTTGGCCAATGGTTTTTGTCCCACTGTAATCTAATATCAGTTACGAGATTAAGATTGTAATCTAATGTGGGTTACTGGATTAGGTTATAAAGGTATAAAACTTACAAACATGAGAAAAATACAAAGACTTTATTCTTACTTCATATGCATTGTTAGGCCCTAAAGTTGCACTTGACTGCTAAAGGGAAAGCTAGGGCATTGTCAAGTTATTGCAATGGTTTTTCTGGATAAAGATTGTGTATTGGGTTTTGTGAATGGAAAGAATAGGGTTAAGAAGAATACTCAGTAGAGGACTGAAAACAATATAAGATCGGTGATTGAGAACAATGGGCATGGAGTTTCCTAACATATTTCATTAATCACAGGTAATCCAACCAATTATTAGACAAGCATGGTAAAAGGACAGGTAGGTAGAAGAATAAAGAAAACAGTCATGGAAAATATGAGCTTCGTTGTCATCTTAAACTTGCATAATCCATTAAGAAGAATCTTCATAAATTCTTTTTGAAAATGAAAGCACTATATATGAAAGAACTTTACTAAAACAAAGTAAGCACACTAAAGGATTAATGTATATGAAATCTATAGTGCATCGGTTCTATTCAAATAAGAAGAAAATCAAATTAAGCACACTAAAGGATTAATGTATATGAAATCTATAGTGCATCGGTTCTATTCAAATAAGAAGAAAATCAAATTACAATAGAATACACATACTAACAATAAGGTTTTCATATAGTTATGATGTTGAAACATAGAAAGGAAAAGCTACGCACTGGCTTACAAATTAAAACATACTCAGGACCTAGCCCTCAAAATGCCTCTCTCCGGCTTCCTCCCGGTTCTTCCCCACCCCTTTTTTCTTCACAAAAGTTTTACAATATATATAAGTATAGCAGTAAAATCATTTCCAAAACAAAAGGATCAAAAACCTCCATAAGGATAAATTTTCTCTAGTGGTTGCAATGGATCATGATTTAATAAGATATAGATCAACCCCAGATCCTATTTTGATGGAGATCCTTTGATCAAAACAATATGGAGTTTGTTTGAATAATGATCCTTCATTATGATGTGCTCTGCCACCTCAATAACTCAATATCTTTTTCCTTAAAATATGGAACATATATTGTATTATTGCTATAAACCTGGAGGTGATTTTTTATTGCCAAAAGATACGTAACTTTTGTCTGAGAACAATTAATCGATGAATGAACTAATAACTAAAAATCTGGGAGTGATCTTACTCTGTTTTGAGCTACCCTGCCTCCTGGAAGTGCTAACTAAATTTTTCCTCTCGTTCTTTGTAAAGATCGTAATGTCCTACATTTTTCCATCCAGCTCCTTGAGTGCTTTTAAAACTTTTCCCATAATCTCAAGAATATGAAGTTGAGACTAAATACTTCGAGCCCATTTTGATCAGTGTGGAATTCTTAGCAAAGGCCTTTCACTGGTGAATATAACATTTCAAATGAAGCTGCCAAAGAAAATCTTGTGATTTCATCCATTAAAGTATTTGAAATAGGTGCATCCATTGATTCCACTATAGACTCTGGATGATTGAATTCACACACAATCTTCGTTTTCTGAATCCTACGAGCTGCTAGATTTACTTCCCGTGACTAAAATCACACCCATTGTCTTCAAGGAATCACCATTTGATTCATCCATTCCTATGGTAGATGTTGAGCTGATATCTGATCATGGACTTACTTCATTAAGACTCACACCATGCTTTTTCACAAAGAGCATGTACTTGGAAAATTGTTGAAGATTCAACTGTTGTGCAACAAGTAATGGGAAAAGGAGAAAAAGCAAATGCTCTGCTCCAAATCTCATTTTTTATCCCCTTTGAGATATTTACATACAAAACCTTGAATTGCTTGAATCAATCCATGGAAATAATGGATTACTTCCTTGTATGACCATGAGGCTCTGTCAACCTTTCTTCTTGCAATCTAAAGATGATTGTTTGACTTTATTGGGCGTGTGAAAACAATGTTATGAAAAATTTAGTCATGATCAAATGAGTTTTTCTCCCAAATCGTTGAGAAATTCCAGAAACTACTGGAGAGCAAGGTAAATGGGTCCATTTGGTAGGTGGGTTTTGAACGGTTTTGGAATATTCTTTATCCTTTGATCGAAAATAGAGCCCGAAATTCACCTCTTGTAATAATGACGGGAACTGATATTTTCTCCATCTATGGGATCATCCTTCAACTAATTGTATGCAATTTAACATTGTTGAGCATATTGATGTTCCATTACTAAAAATATACCATTCATTCTCCAACACTTATACCTAGCATTTGAATGACACTCGGGTTTGACATTTAGTGTATGTAAATATAACACCTGGTGATGGTGATGAGTGATTGACATTTTGATGGGTGCATTGTTGCTGGCTTTGGATAGATAAGGCAATAATAAAGAAAATATGACCCTATTGTAAGCAATACTTCATGAGATTGAAATAAAATCGACAAAGAGGTTGACAAGATCATGTTAATGATTACGCTACAAGAATGCATGGATTTTGGTAGCGCCCCTACTATTGGCTAAATGTCAAAATTTTAACAATGTGAATTTGAGAACTAACATGCACCTTGTCCTTTTCTTATATTTTTTAGGTGTTTGTGCTTAAATGTATTGTTCTCTTTTGTTTAATGACTTCCAGTGTCTCAGGATCCTCCAATTCTCTCTCATGTTTGGTCTGTATCCCTTAGTTTCTCAAATTTTAATCAATTTATAAATCAACAATCCACGTGATAGAAGTATAAACACTAATTAAAATTGTTCTTATCCCTTATATCAATAATACTCTACCTTTTACTATTAGTTTATCCCCTTATAGAAACTCCTCAATTGTCCCTAAGTGGAAGTCTTGAATGAATTAGATCATTGTCTATTTGTTAATTCCCGATTCAATATCCATCTAATGAGATCTGACATGGCTTTGTCCTATCATCTTAGTTTGTCTACAATGGATACTCTCATTCATTTTTTACTCTTGGTAACTATTGGAGGAGCCTAGTCGACTAGGTGGAGTAGTCAAATTAGTATTGTAATAGAGTAAGTAGACCAAAGTCTGTAGTCGACTAGGAATTTGAGTCAATCAACCAACTGGTTGGGTTGACTGACCAAGATAGTTATGATAATTGTGACTAGAACCATCTTATGGAATGTATAAATATATACAAATCTCATATGTAATGGTTGTTGTTGATTGGAGATAAATTCGATAATAAAGACTACTTGTTATTTGGTTCATGATAGTTACTTCTCTTCCCTCCTCCTCTTTCTATGTGTGCATGCATATATATTATTGTTGTATAACATGCTTTAATGAATGCACTACTGGTAAGCACAATTGTTCTATAATATGTTATATTACAACATTGGTTCCATTATTGATAGTACTAATCGAGGACTTCTATAACTGTTGCATGCATGCATATATGTTAGTCGGGGAGGAAATTAATGAGCAATAGGAGAGAGAAAATTAATTGAAGAATTACACAAAAGAAATTGGCTAACCCTTGTGCAAGTTAGGGCATGATTCTTCATATAAACTTGGGAGAAGTTCATATAAATAAATAATATTGTTGGAACACTTGCTCATCAATTATCTAATAAAGGATGAAAACTGCTATCAAATTTGATTAATGGGGGTAGGACAAATTTATTTGAGTGGTTCAAGAATATTACTAAAGATTACTATGAAGAACGAGAAATTGAGGAATGCACATCATTAGACAATGTGAAGAGGAGATTCTTCATTAAAATACATGGTAATTTTCTCTATTATTTACCAAATTTATTGCATAAATTTTTAATTAACAAAGGAGTTTGGCATATTGTTGAAACACAACCTCCCTCAAGGACACCAATTTGCACCAACTAGAAGAAAAAACAAGAAGAGTTGAAATATTTCCCAAGAAAATGAGCATGGATACTATGATTACCCTCATTTACCTAGACTGAGGTCAATGATGGGGGGATAGATGCTTATGATATGCCTCCACAAATAATAAAACTATAGTTGAATTGCACTGAAAAAGAAGGGGACCTGTGGAAAACAAAAGCATGTTGAGGAAAGGAAAGAAGCAAGTAATGACTAAGAGACAAAGATAATATATGTTGGATTATGAGACAAAGAAAAGAACAAAAAGAAGAATGGAAGAATACAAATGCCCGATAAACTTGTGAAAATTGAGTGAGACAGAAGATAAAGAAGAATATTTGAGATAAGAGAAGCCACATGCCCTCATTGATCATAAAGGAAGGAAGGAGAAAGTGGATTGTGAGACTAATTATTTGCTAACCCTACCTAGGTTAAGTGTTGAACACTAACCAAGTGTAGAAGAGGAAACAATTATGATGTCTCTTGAAGTTTTCGATCCAATGGAGCATTGTGTCGATGGAACACTAACCTTATTTGAGTCGAGAAATGAAAATCAGCCAAATGTGGAAGAGGAAGCAATAGAGATGGTCATATTCTAGTTGAAAATATGTGGATTGTAGAAGTAAATTTTGAATCCTTACAACTATAAGAAAATGTCAAAAACATGGAGGTCAATGAGTCGGTACCGATGATACTCATACCACCAGATACAAGATGAAAAATTCTTTCCATTAATGAAGTTCTCCAGTAGTGCTTCCATATTGAATATGATTTAACATAAATTTAAAGTTGACTAGATGAAGATGGCCAAGTCACAGATAGAATATGGATTTAAATGCCAAAGACAAAAGGTAATTTGATCAATATTATACTCGAAGAAGGAAAAAATGACTTACTAATCCATATTAAGGATCTCATGGGAGTGGCCCCCACTATCATATTTAAATACTAAAGAAATCCAAATACCACCGACTTAAGGTAACAATAGTTCATTTGAGGTAGAGAAACACCCATGAAAAAATGGAATAGTTGAGTATAAAGACTAGGAGTGTTAGACTGAGTTGCAAGAAGAGATCAAACAAGAGAATCAAGAACATTGTCATAGAGAATAATCTGTTGAGTGTTCAAAGCATAGCAAACAAAGCACATTATTTGAAAGCTTAAAATAAATGAGCCTTGAAATGCCAACTACACCATCGATCCCACTATTAAATCAGTCGATGACAACAAACATGGAAAATATTATAGTTGGGAACCTTCCTCTCTATGAGGGTGACAAAGACCCTAAAAGGCATTGGTTCATATGTGAGAAAACATGGGATGTAATTAGTGTCACCAAAAAGGAAAATCAAATGGCACAGTTTATGGGTGCATACATAAGAAGAGCATTGAATTGGTTCATGAACATTACTAAAAAAACAAAATAGAAACAAGGATGATTAAGAGTGGCTTCTTGTCATTTTTTAAGACTCGAGATGTTAAACATCTCGTAGATTAGAAAATCAAAGAGATTAAACAAATTCAAAATGAGTCAATTAGATAATATGAGAAGAGATTTAAGGATCTACTCATCTAGATCCCTTATACTATTGATAAACAAAATTGCTAGTGCAATGGTTCATTGTCAATTTGATAGAAAAAACCAAGGCACCTTGAAGATGTAAGATATTAAAACATGTGAAGAAGTAGTCAAGAAAACACAACAAATTGAAACTAATGAGGATTGCATAACCTCTTCAATAGACAAAAAATTGGAACAAAGATTGGAGATGATGCAAAGATTCTTGCGATATCTCACTCTAAGAAGACTAGATATATGGTGTAACATATGCATAGATGAGGGGCACCGAAAAGAAAATTACAAATATAGAGAATCGATTGACATGCATCAAGATGTTAAGAAAGTCAAATTCAAATACTATTATGAAATTTTTGAAGCTATAGAAAACCACAATACAAAAGGTTGTCCACATAATCTGAATAACACTAAGAATAAGTGGTGTGTCATTTATGAACATAAAACCCACAATACAACAAAATGTCAACATAATGGTAGAAACAATCCCAATTATCATACAAAATACCATACACAAACAATAGATCATAACCATGGTGCTCAAGTTGGAAGAGGAGATGGAGGCTACCCAATAAGAGGCAAATATGGTGGAAGTCGAGGAATTCGAGGTGCTCAACATGGAGGTTGAGGTGGATTCTACTGAAGATTCTATTTTACATATTACAAATATGATCATTTAAACCTCAAATTTTCGTTGAAATATAGATTCAACTTGAAATTTTGTAATAACTTTGGAGTGGGAGACCATTCATTGAAAGAATTCCCAATAATATTAGAAAAGATAATGAATAGAAGGAATATCAATCTCCTACAAAGTGTACCTAAGCCCAAAATTCCAAGAATCTAAACATGGTCACTAGGTTAGGAGCAAAGAAAGGGGAAGATGCACTCTTGTAGAGAAGCCCCTACATAAAACTTGGAAAGAAAGACAAGAATGTCTACCCAAATCCAACAAAAGAAAAAACAATATGTCAACAATGTCATAGGAATGTTCAAGAAGTTGGCTAAAGAATAAGATTTCCAAGACTCCATATACAAAAGGAAACAAAAAGAGAAATATGTTGTACTAGAATAAGTTTTAAGCCTCTTGAGTGAAGAAGATTTAGTAGCAATATTGCTTGAATCAGGGCATACTAAAGAATTCTAAAGATGGAAACACAATTATTAAAAATATATGCCAATTTAACTAAGAAGACAAGTTAGCCAGTGATTATGATCCTCAAGGTGACCTCGAGATTGAAGGATTTTCAATCCCTCATGTTGTTGTTGACTTTGGATCTCAAGTAAATATCCTACCTATTGACCACTCATTTCAACTAGGTGTCAACGTCGTGTACCTTGTGGTATGACAAGTTTGAAGACCTATGGCTCAGCAAGGCAATCCTGCCCCCATAACTTCTTTCTCTCCCCACAGAATGTTCGCTCCCCTACGTGGGAAATTTTTGTAATGTAATGTGTTAGCATGGGTCAATTTTGTAATTATTTAGTGGCCTATGAATTTATCATTAGGGAATTCCTTTCATCGAGTGTTTTTTCCTTAGGTAATTAATTTTTCTTTTTCAGCGATTTTAATTACTTGAGTTTTTCACTCAATAATCCTCCAAAGTCGTAAAAGGAGTTCTAATGATCCATGCTAGTAGGTATGTAGGGGATAAAATTGTTGTAAATGACCATTCTAGACATATCCTAGAGTCTTGCACAATTTTGTTAGGCTTTGATAGGTGTTTTTAATAATTAAAATTTCCTGTAAATTGGAAAATTTTAATTATTTTTTATGTAAAATGTAAAACATTGATCCTTAGGGATTTTATATAGGGGTATGAGTGCTCATTTTTTTTTTATTATGATCCCCTACACCCTTGGACCAAGTTTCATCTCAATTGGAAAAATTTTGCTAGGTCAATGTCCATAAGAAGTCTAAGTTAGTCAGAAATCAGCTAATGATTGGCTAAGGTAAAAAAGCCGAATTTTGTAAAAGTGACTAAAGTCATGAAAAAATAGGGGGAAATGTTTCCTGATGTATTTCCTAAGTGATAAAGTGATAAAACACTAAGAGAGGACCCCCCCAAGTCAAGTTTTAATGAATTAGTAAGTTTCCCTAGCAAGAGGGGTGCCCCCCTTCTTCATGAACTTTGGGAAAAAGAAGAATTAAAGGATGGAGAGGGGGCCCACACCTTGGGCACCCCCTTGGTTCTTGGATATATGTTTAGACATGATACAATGGGATTTCACCCCCCTCAACCTTTGATATCCCTCTCTATGGTGTGCCCCCCTTGGAATGGACCCACTTGCAAGAGAATTGACACATGTAAAGCATGAAAGGGGGGTCTCTCCTCTCTCCCTCCCTTAAAATAAGGCCTCCTCTCCCCATTTTTCTCATGAAGTTTTAGTGTAACTCCATGCTGCCCAAATTTCTCCTCACTCTCTCTTGCTCTCTCCCAATTTGTCTCATGTAATCTTGTTGCAAACTTGCAACCATTCTTTTGGATAATAGAAGTGAAGCTTTGGAGGATCTCTTGGTGTTATTGTGGTGATATTTTGGTGTTCTATTGGAGTGTTGTTGGTGTTCTTGTTTGATGTTCTAATTGAGGTAATATTTCTGCAATTTATGTTCATTTTTGCTCACATTGTTTTACTTGAAGACCCCAAGCAAAGTATTTTGTTGGAGATAAATTTGTAGTAGTATTGATATAAGTTCATGTGGGTTGCTTCTCTTTGAGTTTGAAAAGTATTTTGTAGACAATTTAGGATATCTCACCTTCTTTCCTCATTGTGTAGCAAAGATTTTACAATTGGAGGTTACCAAAGACTTGGAGGAGTGGTCTCCAAAGGCTTCACTTAAATTTCTAATATAATTTCCATCACTTTCCTATTCATTTTCTACACATATTCTCTTATAAATATTGCAATCTGATCAATTTCTAAGTTCATATTTTTAACATAAAAATTTATGTTTTATGTGCTAACAAAAAACTAACTTGTTTTGAGTGATTTTTAGCATTTTCCAGCACACTTTACTTGTTGTTTTGTGCGGGTTTTCTCCAGTCTAAGGGGAGGTGCTGCCCAATTTTGGTGACAAGGAGCTCAGGAAGGTATCCAAGGGTTGTGGTGCAAAACCCTCTCCCTCTCCTTAATTTCCAAATCATTGTAAGCAGCGCAAGAGAGTCTCTTGGGCTTGCATTCTTTACTCATATCATTATTTCTAAATTGTAAAGTATTTTCAAGTTCTTGTTTTCCCCACATCTTACATGTGAGTGGCTTTGTCACCCTTGCAATACCATGTTGTCTAGATTAGTTGTTTAATTTGTAATTTTTGCTTAAGTAATTTCCCCACTTCTCCCATAAAGAGAAGATTGAGTGGCTAGGATTTTCTTAGTTTATTCTTCAAATCTTTGCCCACTTTGGCCACAAAATCGATAGGCGTGTCCTCCATCTTGTGCCAAAGTTGTGAGGCTTTTGATTTTTTTTTAAGTTTTCCCACGTTTGTTCTTAAGGAAAAGTGGTGTGGCTAGTTTGTTTATTTCGTTCATTTTATCTTAATTTTGTTTATTGCCCACACCTTTCATGTGAGTGGCTTTGCCACCCTTGCAAAAGTGTGTTGGGTAGTTGTTAGATTTTTCTTTTTTGCAAGAAAATAAACATCGCCGCTCCATTTTCCCCGTATTCCCTCCCCTCGCCACTTGTGTAACTTGGGGATAAGAAAGGGAAAAGGATTGTGTGGCTAGTTTAACTAGGCACTAAGCTCTATTATTTCTTAAACCATTAAAAAGGGGTGACTTGAGGAGGCTAGAAGGTGTTGAAGTCGGGAATGATTTCATGACACTAAGTGTCCTCCTTGTTGAGCACCCAAGCACTTTGGATTTGACCTGTAGAGCTAGGGGGAATCTTTTTGTTCCCTTGTTGAGCACCCAACACTTCCTCTTGGTTAGAGGGATAAGGAACTTGGGGTAGTCACATAGCTTATGATTGTTGCAATTCACACCTAATCTCCCTAAGTTCAAGAGAGACCTAAAATTAATTAAAATCAACCTACTCACGTTGCAAAACATTTACATTTTCTTACAATTTCCTTTTCAACAATTTATTTTCAAGTATTTTCATCCCTTCATTTTCAATAAGTTACTTATATGTGAATATTTACATTGCTAAAGCATTCTTTATTCTTTCTTGCAAGTATTCTTTATTTCTTTGAGAATTCATTGTTTTAAGTGCAAAGTTATTATTTGATTCATTTTGTAAGTTATTCCATTCTTTATTTTAATTTGTAGAAATATATTTTTACTGTGCATGTTTCAATACGTGGAATTTGATAATCTTTAGGCATTGGTCTAATTGTTCTTTAGTAAAACAAAGATTTTCCTCTCATTGAAAGAGTTGCGTTCTTGCATTGTTGCTTGTCATTGGGTTGAGTCTCCCTAATTGATAACTTAATTAACTCCTATAACTTTAATAAACCTTCACATAGTTTAATAGGGTCTACCCCCCTTGGCTTCCCTAGGAGTGAGCCTAGACGGAAGGAGTCTAGATTGAGGTGACAGTGGGTCTAGACTCATGTTTGTGCCTCCAAGGACACACCAAGTGGGTTGGAGACTTCTCCACATTTGCAGGTGTGTATTAGGACGACAACATCTTTGGCTTCGTAGCCAAGAATAAGTCTTTCTATTCCCGGAGTACGATTTTTTGTTTTCTTTTTTCTTTTTTCTTTTTTGATTTATTTGATGCCTCTTGTTTGCTTAGAATAAAMTTGATCACCTGGCGACTCCACATCAAAATAATTTGACAAAGTATTCTTCAAGAAGGAACTCACGGTTTTCTTAGCTTCATCCTTGAACCCGAGAGGGTTTTTGGAGTAGTTTAGGCAAGCTTTCTTCTCATAGGATCCTTAGTAATTTTTGGGTCCCAATCCATTTTTGTAGACCTTTTATTTTGTTTAATGAATCTAGTTTAGAAATGGATGATCTTTATAGACCTATTGATTTTTCTGAAAAAAGTGGCTATCCACATGTGATTCCAGAAAAGGATTTGCAAAATTTGCCTTGTTTTCAAAGTAATAATTTTGTTAATGCTATACATCATGTTATAGGGGTTTCATGTTGCTTTGTTATATGGTGTAACAATGCTCTGCATGAAGATGTAGCAATGAAATTATTTATCTTTTCCTTTGATGATGATAATATTGGTTGGTTCATAGAACTTAAAGATAAAAAGGTTAAAACTTATAATGAATTGGTTGATGCTTTTATAGAAAAATGGAAGGAGAATGAACCTCCAGATATAAAAACAATCAGTTCAGATATTAAGATGGATTCTCCCATCGAGAAATTAAAAGATCTTATTAAATCCATGGAGTTCATTTGTCTGAATTAGTTAAAAATCTGGGAAGCTCACCTTGCCAGTGCGAGTAATTAAATTGGATATTTAGATATTATAAAGCTAAAAATTCACAGAGAACACGAAGAGGAATTTCGTTTGGAAATTTTGGAAGAGATTGAGGATTAGTCATCAATTGATCAATAAGAATTTGATTTTGAAGTTGCTAAATATCCAAATAATTCAAATCCCCACCCGCCTCTTGAAGAGTCCATCTCTTCATAGAAGATCCTCGACAACCTTCATGAAAACAATGAAGTAGTTTCCTTGGCAATTCCACTTACAACCTCTCTACCATCAGATGATTCAATACAAAATTATGGGAATGTGGGATACAAGTCTGGTTTACAAATTCCATATCATTACGAGAAGTGGTTGACCTTCCACCATGACAATCATATGCATAAATTTATCAAAATTTTACAAGGTTTACCAAACTTCAAAGTTTGGTTGAATAAAGAAAGATGCATGTTTCTTGGGTGGTCTATTCTCAAGAAAAAATCCAAGTTGATAAAACTTGGAAAGGGGTCTTCAACGAGTCATCCCATATAGGGACTCTCCAGACATCTAAGGTCTTATTTCACCCATGGCATGGTCGGTCCTAATTCTTTCCATCTTATCCATTCGGATGGTGAACCCTCAAGCTATTTTTCAAATGATGAGCCATTTGGTATCCAAAGGGGAACCCTCTGTAACATACCTCTAGCCTTTTTCCTTTGATTCTTTAAGTTTTGTCATTGTTTCATTTATGTATATAATTCATTTTATATTCATTTCATTTATTGATTATTGTTTATTCTTTTCACACATGTACTTATGTTGGTTATTGGTGAGAACTTTGTTTTGTAGATTTTGAGGTTCTCGCATGCTCTCCTTCCCAAATATTGAGCACAAGTCCCCATGTGGAGCCATATATTGACCACCCATTTCAACTAGGTGTCAACGTCATGTACCATGAACATATGTACCTTGTGGTATGACAAGTTTGAAGACTTATGGCTCAGCAGGGCAATCCTGTCCCCAAAAATTCTTTCTCTCTCCATAGAATGTCTGCTCCCCTACCTAGGAAATTTTTGTAATGTAACATGTTAGCATGGGTCAAGTTTGTAATGATTTAGTGGCCTAGGAATTTATCATTAGGGAAGTCCTTTCATTGAGTGTTTTTTCCTTAGGTTATTAATTTTTCTTTTCAACGATTTTAATTACTTGAGTTTTTCACTCAATAATCCTCCAAAGTGGTGAAAGGTGTTCTAATGATCGAGCCTAGTAGGTAGGTAGGGGATAAAAGTGTTGTAAATGAAAATTCTAGACATATCCTAGAGTCTTTTGGATTTCCGTTAAGTTTTGATAGATGTTTTTAATAATTACTTTTTTTTTGTAAATTGGAATTTTTTAATTATTTTTTATGTAAAATGTAAAAAATTGATCCTTGGGGATTTGTTATAGGGGCATGAGTGATAAAAAAAATGGATTATGATCCCCTACACCCTTGGACCAATTTTCAGCTCAATTGGAAAAAAAATTCTAGGTCAATGTCCATAAGGAGTCTAAGTGAGTCAGAAATCAACAAATAATTGGCTAAGGTAAAAAAGCCAAATTTTGTAAAAGTGACTAAAGTCATGAAAAGGAGGGGGAAATGTTTCCTAATGTATTTCCTAAGTGATAAAGTGATAAAATACTAAGAGAGGACCCTCCAAGTCAAGTTTTAACGGCTTATTAAGTTTCCCTAGCAAGAGAGGTGCCCCCTTCTTCATGAACTTTGGGAAAAAGAAGAATTAAAGGATGGAGAGGGGGACCACACCTTGGGCGCCTGCCTTGGTGCTTGGTTAGATGTTTATACATGAGACAAGGGGATTTCAACCCCCTAAATATTTGAGCTCCCTCTATATGGTGTGCCCCCCTTGGAATGGACCCATTTGAAAAAAAAATTGACACATGTAAATCATGCAAGGGGTGTCTCTCCTCTCTCCCCCCCTTAAAAGAAGGCCTCCTCTCCCCATTTTGCTCATGAATTTTTAGTGTAACTCCATGCTGCCCAAATTTCTCCTCACTCTCTCTTTCTCTCTCCCAATTTCTCTCATGTAATCTTGCTGCAAACTTGCAACCATTCTTTTGCATAATAGAAGTGAAGATTTGGAGGATCTCTTGGTGTTCTTGTGGTGATATCTTGGTGTAATATTGGAGTTTTCTTTGTGTTCTTGTTTGATGTTCTATTTGAGGTAATATTTATACAATTTCTTTTCATTTTTTCTCACATTGTTTTACTTGAAGACTCTAAGCAAAGTATTTTGATGGGGATAAATTTGTAGTAGTATTGCTATAAGTTTATGTGGGTTAATTATCTTTGAGTTTGAAAAGTATTTTCTATACCATTTAGGATATCTCACCATCTTGCCTCATTGTGTAGCAAATATTTTACAGTTGCAGGTTACCAAAGACTTGGAGGAGTGGACTCCAAAGGCTTCACTTAAATTTCTGATATAATTTCCAGCACTTTTCTATTCATTTTATGCACATATTCTCTTCTAAATCTTTCAATCTAATCAATTTATAAGTTCATATTTTTAGCATAAAAATTTATGTTTTATGTGCTAACAAAAAACTAACTTGTTTTGAGTGATTTTTAGAATTTTCCAACACACTTGTTTTTTGGTGCATGTTTTCGCCAGTCTAAGGGGAGGTGTTGCCCATTTGTTTCCACAAGGAGTTCAAGAAAGCATCCACGGGTTGTAGTGCAAAACCCTCTCCCTCTCCTTACTTTCCAAATCATTGTAAGCAGTCCAAGAGAGTCTCTTGGGCTTGAAATCTTTACTCATATCATTGTTTCTAAATTGTAAAGTTTTTTCAAGTTTTTTCTTTGCCCACATCTTGCATGTGAGTGGCTTTGCAACTCTTGCAATACCGTGTTTGCTAGATTAGTTGTTTAATTTGTAATTTTTGCTTAAGTAATTGTCCCACTTATCCCATAAAGGGACGGTTGAGTGGCTAGGATTTGCTTAGTTTATTATTCAAGTTGTGTGGCTAGTTTATTTTTTCCATTCATTTTAAGTTATTTTAGTGTGTTGCCCACACCTTGCATGTGAGTGGCTTTCCCCCCCTCCAAACTTGTGTTGGCTAGTTGTTAGAGTTTTCTTTTGTGCAAGAAAATAAACATCGCCCCGCCATTTGCCCCATATTCCCTCCCCTCGCCACTTGTGGAACTTGGGGATAAGAAAGGGCAAAGGATTGTGTAGCTAGTTTAACTAGGTACTCAACTCTATTATTGCTTAAACCATTAAAAAGGGGTGACTTGAGGAGGCTAGAAGGAGTTGAAGTCGGGGACGGTTTCACGACACTAAGTGTCCTCCTTGTTGAGCGCCCATTGTAGAAGACAATGACCTC
Source organism: Picea sitchensis (assembly GCA_010110895.2). Classification (NCBI taxonomy): domain Eukaryota; kingdom Viridiplantae; phylum Streptophyta; class Pinopsida; order Pinales; family Pinaceae; genus Picea; species Picea sitchensis. The sequence goes on along the minus strand of SNQJ01S0068685.1, from coordinate 2,745 downwards.
CCAAATTCTGTATTATAAATAAAATTTGGGACCCTTCTTTCTTCATTTTTGAAAAATGAAATTTTATTTTACTTAAATAATGTTTTCAGTTTTAACAATTTTGGACATACTCCTAGCTTATTTGAGTTTTCCATTCAAACGTTAATGATATTTTCTTTATTGAATTTATGTTTCTCTAAGGTTTTGATTTAAATATTGGTTTTCAAATTGTTTTTATTTCACATATTCCTTATGATTTCTTCTCATTTATATATATTTCAAAGAGCTACAATATTTGACAAGCTACAATCGTTTTTATCTATTATCGATTTTAAAACTAATGCTCTAAACAATAATTGACCATAACCTACAAAATCTCACTTAGCTATCATAACTTCAATACCCACGATCTATAACATCATGTTGTGGTACGATATACCTGATCCGATCATCATAAATTTAAAACAATTTAATTAGAAGATTAAATCAAGGTCCTTTCAGACTGCATACGAACAATCCTACTTTCCCGAAGTGCATTGATTCATGTCCACATACATCTTTGAAATGCATCTCCGTATTCATGATTTATTACCTATGGTGCTTCCTCAAAATAAGGTTTTGTTTCAAGAATTGAAACTATGTTTACGTTCATTTTCAAGCGAGAGTTTGTTAGTTTTTGTTCATGAGAGTTTTTTGAACTATAGCATGGTAAACTACTGTCAAGATGGGAATGATTTCTAGAGTAGAACCTGTTGCCAAGTTTATTGAAGCTCAGGAATATTATTTTCCAACTTTTGAGAGGGTTGGTTGGTTAAATTTTTTGCGCATGTTTAATGGTCATAACGTGCAGGTCACCAAATATTTTGCATGAACTCTCAATGATGAACACACCAAAATTGGGGATATTTAATTACATCTAGATGAAGAAATAATAGCCAGAGTTACTAAATTGTCATTAAAAGGAGAATGTTGGTCTAAAACCAAAAGGGTGAAGGAGATTCCTTGGTCTGAAATTCTGGTTTCTCCCGAATGCAAATACGATTATAAAGGTATGCCCATATCCTCAATTAAATAAAAATGACATTTTTTGTTAATAGTTATTAAGGGGTTTATCACCTGTGAGGGCAGATGTAGCCTTTTCTTTATTTATCACTTTCGGCTTTTAATGGTCTTCATGGATTATGAATTGAACATGCATGCATTCTTGCTTAAAATCCTGTCTAAAATGTCACATTTTTACTAGAGAAAGAGTCTCAGTTTAGAAAGAAATGTCTTTCATCACGGTTAGGTGAAAATTCCGATTGAATTTCAGTTAGAACATAATGGTGATTCTTGGGAAAAGTTTATGAAAATAAATCACTTCCAGGTTAATTTTGAAGTAGGTTCACAATGCCACTTTTGTCAGGAGAAAACCCCAGATCATGTAGAATATTTTGTTTTGCCTTATCCTCATGTTTATTCTAATCAACAAAACACCACAAGGGTTACTCGCAGTCAAACTGTCAATTTTATCCTTAGTCCAAAATCATGTGTTTTCACTTAAGCACCTCAGGCTTCTTCCGAAGCTTCCAAGCAAACTGTAGTCTCCTTGCTTGCATCTAAATACAATGTTAACCCCTAAATAGTGGCTCATTATCCCTTAATTGGGGCATATTACATTAGTAATGTTATTTTATTTATGTCAGCTTTAGTCCATTAGTTGTAATTGTACCTCCTAGTCTCCTATATATACCAAGGAGACATTTTCATTTGGAATCATCTTGTATTTGGACACTTATGTGGGGTATAAGGAGGTTTCCCCCTCGAAGAGGCTTGTTACCTGAAAACCTCTCTTTTTCAAGGCATTGAGTACTTATTCTGAGGTTTTTCTATGCTATATTGATATTTGGTTCTTAACATATGGTATCAGAGCTCAAGGTCTTGGGGTTTCACTACTACATCTGAGACACCTTCGAATTTTCGCTATAACTTTTTTTCTAAAACATTTCAGAAGGAACGTCTTGGAGGATATTTAGTAGACGGATCAAGGTACGTTGGGTTAAAATTTCAGCTCCTGAGGCCTTATACTTTCGGAGATACAACCTGTGTAAGATAAGATTCTGGAATCATCCTGAATTGATTCATTGAAGAATTTTCGCTATAAAAATTTTTCTGTAACGTTTCAGACCCTGAAATCCAGATGATATTCACATAAATTAGTAAGGTATATGTGGTAAAAGTGTTAGCTTCTGCGTCATCTTACATTTGTAGATACACCCTGTGGATGATAGGGTATCTGACTACTCCTATTGACTAGTCTCAAGCAGGTGTTTCGGGTAAAACAATCATAACTTATTCCTAGAGCATCCAAATTGAGTGAGACTAGTTGCATTGGATAGTGAACAGTCCATAGTATTTATGTTACTATTTTCAAAATTGTATATCAATTATTTTGTGTGGGGCATGCTATACAAGTGAGATCTCCTGGAAACGCCAAAAATCGGCAAGTTGTGGGGAAGTTACAGTAAATTCTACTTGGAACATCCAATTTTGATTAGAACTATCGAATTGCAGAGAAGAAATATCAGAGAACTACAAAAAAGAAAATTTCATACCCAGAAGGGCCAAAATTTTGGAGATACAATAAAAGGAAGATTGTTTAGCAGAACCACCTCAAAATCAAGGTTTAAAGTGATACTTGGCCAACATGCCACCAAAAAAGGGAACTTCTACACCAAATAAGCCTCCAGACAATCCTACTTGGACTCTTGATGAAGGTGAAGAAAT